>KV751361.1:676350-707946 GCA_001698575.1 Mola mola
ATCCAACTGAAGGGGAAAGAGGAAGTAAGTTATTTTAGGAAAAAAGATGGGTGTGACCTGTTGGCACTATTATCAAAGTGCTTGTGAAATATAATGAGGTGGATTTATGAAGGAAGTGTTTGTGGATTTCACTTTTATGTATTAATTCTATTAATTATTTACTAATCATTAATACCTTAAAAACAATCACAAATTACTCAGTTTTCTTTCTAAATTTCAAAAAAAATAAAAGCTCTCAAAAAATCAAACATTTCAGCTCAGCCTCAGGTGCCATATGTGCCATTTGGCCCACATCTCCCCAAGGAAGGATTAAATGCACAGATGACATTTCACTACTTTTGATGCTCTCTGTGATTCTGATCTATAATTACTGTATTTGTGATGTGTATGAGTTTTGTCCTGATTTGAATTCTGCTGTGAATTTTCTCTCCTCCAGTCACACTTCTGCTCTTCCTCCAAGGCTTTACTGTATGTTCAGACTCCCTTTGGGCAAACAGCACCATACATGGTCTGAGTCTGGGGTATGAATTTGGACCAAGTAACTTGAAAATGGGGTTAGACATATTTGCACTCCAGTAGAAGTTCACACAGTCGACATTTTTACAGGATGAAAACTGTATTGTTTTTGTCAAAGTCCAATTGCCATGATGACTTTTGTCCATCTTGAGTAAAAAGGGGAAGCTGGGTGACGTTATTTAAAGCCACCCCCTTCCCTCGCGTCATTCCTCCTCTTTCTTCCCTCTCTTATGAAATTCTCAGCTGCTGCAGTCATGTGGGGTCGTCCCCTCTGAGACTGTTTTAGCTGTTTTAAATGCACCTTGTTGGATGGCACGTGTCAAGAATTTGACAACTGTGTTTAATGTCGGGGCTTAAGAAACTGTAAGCGGTGAGAGTTCCCATCTCATCCCAGTAACAGGAATGTTTGCAACACAGGCCACACCCAAAACAAATGCAAATTAGTGCATCATCCACACACTCGTGATCTAAACATGGATTAAGCAAATTCACTGCTCACCATTTTACGAAACCTATCGAGCACATGCTCGTTGGTTTGTGTGTGTGTTTGCATGTGGATGTGCACGCGGATGCCGATAACACCCCACCAGATCACACGCCGGATTGTTTGTGTTGTGCCTATGTTTCCAATAAAACCAGAGAAACAGGCCATGCGTGAAGACAAAGAGGTCATTTATCGCTGGCTATTCTAACATGTCAGCGACTCACATGAGATTACAGCCTGCTAAAAGCTGAGTCACTCTCATCAAGTACTGACAACATGTGATAAAAACAAATAACATTAAACAGATTTTAATTTGAAAATGTTCTGCCCCTTTGCTGCATATTCATCTGATATACTGTGCACGGAGCTGTAGGTGTAGAAGCTGAAAGGATAGATGATACACTCAACGCAGCAATAAGATTCACGATATGATGCTTGCATCTTGCAATGCTGCCAGCTGGTGACCATGAACTACAGCCTCTGGTTTGAAATCCTGCTCTGATATGAGCAAAAACCATCACGGAAGAGAGGACAATCAAAGAGATTGCATCGACTTCTTTTCACTGTCTACAGCATTACCGAAGTGGTACCAATTCTAGCCTAATCATAACCTCAATTCATGTGGTCAAAACCCCGGCCCAGACTTCAGAAATGTAGATTTGCTGCATTAGGTCCAGCCTTTATCCCCATGAAGACAGCTGCCTGCAACAAAGTAAGTGGCTGCACCTGCCTAAAAAGGTCAGGGGTCATTTACAGATGAGAGGTTGTGTTGGCTGATAGGAGACTGTGCCCTGTCTCCAGTTTGCCCTCAGCTGTCCCCAACAGAACAAACCCAGAATAAACATTGTTATCTCCTTGTCTGGGATTATTATCCGTCTTTGTGTCTGACTTCGACAGTTGGGGGTGCAGTTGTGATGACAATGAAAATATCTCAGCTCCAAGGAAGTGGGGGCCATCCATGTGCATCCCTGTGTGTCACAGTGTTTCTGTAAAGGAAGGAAGATTAGCTGGGTTAGAAGTCTATTTCTGGCCACACAACGTTAGAAATATGTTCCTCTGCATTTGTGAAAACACACAGGCTCGAACACAAACACACATACACACATTTCAATAAAACATGGGGATGTTCCAGTGAAGGGTGTTTATAACACAGAGAAATATGAACCTGAAATGAGAAATGCATTAGTGGTGCCAAAATAAATTTCAAGTAGTCTATGAAAAGCACATTAAAAACCTGTCTGGAAGAAAAAGATTTTACTCCAAAAATAAATTGTCCAAAGATTTTTAGATGGCAGGCAGGTAGATTTTCATTGCTGATGATTGCGAAGGTTTTTGAAACCAACATAGTTTCAGCTTCGAAAAACTCTTAACAAAGCTACTTAGTATGAATTCAGTGTCAGTTATCTCATAATATACGCTTGTTTGGTTATTAGTTATTCATAATAAGTTTTTATTTTATTTTTTTTTACTTCCAAAGAAACATCATAAAACTATGTTAATGAATACACACACAGAGCAATTGTGTGATCAAAAAGCGTGTATAAATGAACTAGCTTAGCTGAGGGAGAAATTGTTGATAAACTCTAATGACTGTGCAACCCCATATGAAAATGTAATATATGTAGATATAATGAATACCCATATATGGGTATTCATTATTCAGTATATACATATCTGCATATGAGGTAAAAACATATATGTACATATGTGTATAACATATAAAAAGTAAGAAATCTATTAGAAATTAGAGCAATTTCATATATTGACGTATGCAACCTGTATAAATATGTGAGTCTATGACATGCATGTAAAGTATATGAGTTAACAGTTCATCCCCTCTGTTGTCACAGACAGGACACACAGGGCTGCGTGGAAATTAATACAAACAGACTCGAACACC
Source organism: Mola mola (assembly GCA_001698575.1). Classification (NCBI taxonomy): domain Eukaryota; kingdom Metazoa; phylum Chordata; class Actinopteri; order Tetraodontiformes; family Molidae; genus Mola; species Mola mola. The sequence continues at coordinate 679,251 of KV751361.1, forward strand.
ACTGGACTCCTGCTCGACACACATCTTCAAGTTTTCCCTTCTCCATTTATAAGTTTATTCCTGGCCATGTCTTTTGGCTCTCTCGATCTCTGTTCATTATCTCGAGTGGCCAGGTGTTCAAGCAAATGATGAAAATCTGGGCATGCAAAGCCAATGTAAATTAGCATGGGATTGTGTGTATCATCTTTTATTCTTTAACAGATCTGGTCTGCTTACGCAATACACACACACACACACACACACACGCGCGCACACACACACACACACATTGACATTACCGGCTTAAGGGTTGGAAAGTGAAGGAGAAAGAGAAGGAATAGGCAAAAGAAGTAGTGGGAGCTGTTTAGTTGCCGACTTTTTCTGTTTGTTTGCTTGTTATAACTTTTTTGTCCCCAGGCTGTTGATGCAAGCACAGTGTCTGTGTATTTACTTAGTTAAAGCAGACAGCGATCCTTTCAGTTTGTAAAGCATGTTTTCCTCTTTTCATTGTGACAACACTCCACACCTAGATAGTAGTTCTGACCAAAAAATGCAACTTTCAAAGTACATAAATTGCCTTGAAAAAAAAAAGATGTCGTCACTTATCATAAAAAAACTAAACTCTCCTGTTACCCTCAATAAAAATCCTAGATTTTGACAACTATGCGAATTGAAAGCTTTCATAAAATGTCCAGAAAAATGTACATTTTCACATTAATGTGGACTCCTGTGAGCCTCTCTTCCCACGAACAGAGGAGAGGAAGGGAGGAGACAGTTGTGTAAAACAGTTCTACTGCCAGAATTGTTCCACAGTCACGTCTTTTTTTACTATCCCTGTATCTTTCTCTCTGTGTAACTTTCTGCATGTGTTTTCTGCTTCAATAATATTGCTTCTGTCCTTCGTTATCCTCTACCACATTTCTTTGTGCAGTTTTTTTCCCCTGGGCTGTTCAATCTGTCTCCTGCTGATTGCAGTACAGTAGCTGGCCTCCACACAGGACACGCATACACACACATGCATGCTGAGAAACAGGAACAGGGAAGGTCGGGGGGGTACTTCCTGTCTAGCTGTAGAACTGTGTGTGTGTGTGTGTGTGTGTGTGTGTGTGTTTTTATGTGTTCGCATGCGTGTGCGTATGTGTGTGTGCTAATGGTCACATAGGAGGCACCACATGGATGAAAGAAGCCACAGCCGAAGGCAACAGCAGTTATTGCTATCATGAAGTTTTATTAAACACATTTCTGTAATAATTCTGAAATAATTGTGTATCAAAGGAAACAAAATGTGTTTCGTGCCTTAAATGTAGAAATATTAGTTTAAAATCTTAGTTTACTAACTACTTATAACAGATTCAATGATTGTCACTTGCTCTGTGCGCTGCTGCAGGAAGGGAAGCATATTGTTGTCGTCATTCAGGACACATGAACAGGACAGCAATCATTCCAATCTACGCTCCTGTCACTGAGTCACAGGCCACAGCATCCAGTGTTCCACAATACAAACACCAGAATATACTGAATATAACATAATATAGTATGGAGAGAACTTGTGGTTTAATACCTAAACATCTCTGTAAGAATCTCTTCAAGGTGAGGACGATACACAGGAGAGCAAGAGGCGGCAATGATCAGCCTCGGGTGACAGACGTACTGTAAAGTCTCATTATAGGGTTTCTGGGTGGAGATGTGTTTCCACCTATAGGTCTATAACAATAGCGAGTAGCTGATATCATGTCAGTGACATCAGTGTGTGCTGCGTTCTGTGCGCTTGGACACCTGACACCTGGCAGAGAGGTCAGACCTGTTCCCACCGTTGTGTAAATGTGTGTTTTGGTGAGTGGTGGTGGAACTGGCGGAGGGGGTCACTTGCCTGAGGATAATGGGATTGTTTTGTTGTTTAAACAGGTACTAGCTGTGGGCCTGTGTGCAGCAATGCCAAGCTGAAATGATCAACATCAGGCAGAAAACACAGCAGACTCGACAACATGGAAGACGCCTGGTGCAGTTCTGTGATGTTATTAACAGATGACTGTCTATTTTTCATTATTTTTAAAACGTGTGTATGATGCCAAACAATAGAAATTACACGAATTTGTTTGTGTTTGAGTGTAATAAACAATAATTTGTGTGTGTTTGTCTTGAACAGAATCCAATGAGTGAAAATCAGAACGGGAGTGAAAGAAAGAGAATCCACTGCATTAAGTGTCACGTTGGAGCGCCAACAGATCGACATACAGATTCCATCCATTCCTCTCCTGTCTGCACAACACATTACGTGTGTGCCCTCCTATTATGTATTTGTTATGTCATTTCACCTTTGTGTAAACAATCAGATGGTAATTTGTGGAGTAGTGAGAATTTTTATCCTTGGTGACCTGCTCTTGTTACACCACAACATCAGCATCTGTCTGGGGGCGTTATGAAGAGAATACTGATTGTGTTCCTACAAGAACATGCATAAAAACATGCTGAAGCAGTGTCATAGCAATTGATGGACTCTTTTTTAAATAAAGTAAAATGAAAATAACACCCAAATTTAACAGAAATTTTGCACCCTGTAAACTTCAGTGTAATGTCCTGTCTCTTCTCTTAAAGCTGACTTCTCCACTCTTTTGGTGTAAAATACAATTATGAAGCTTCTGTGTATGTTTTCCACTTTTCATAAGAGAATAAAACCTTTTTCTTTGGATTTATTTGTGGAAAAGGCATCTCTGCCTCAAGTCTTGAGGTCAGTGCGCAGCATTTTCGTTCAGGAAGTCCCATGTTGCACCTAACGAGCCAGGACAATGCCCACTTCATCACCTCGTGGCTGTCCTAACTGTCTCCGTATGACCAAACACAAAGGTCATGCGGAGGGTCGTATAAGAGGGTCATTTAAACAGCAATGGGGACAAATGCCATAACATCCTGAGGTAATAATGTACACATAGTTTGGAGTGGTATAAAGCAAATCTTGCAATCCCCATTGATTGAAGTTGCGGTTCTGTGTTGATTTTTCAGATGTGTGTTATGTACAAATGGAGAGTCTTGATGGGAAAGCTGTTTGTGCACTCAAAGAGCTGATATGCCCGTAGACATGGGTGTGGCGTTGTACAAACACAGGCTTTTTTACACCGTCTGCTGTAAATGAATGCAAACAATTATGATGTAACACATAGAAAATGAAAAAACAGAAAATAATCAGTTCAAACAAAACGTTTTTCATGATTGATCAATTGGGTTGATTGATCAGATCCCTGCAAAATATTTATTCAGGCTGGGTGATTCCGCTGTGATTTACAAGGTAAAGGAACAGTTCAACATTTTCAGGAATAGGCTTATTTGAATTTTGGTCAAGAGTGAAATTAGAAAACTGTTCTCATATTAGCACATTACTTTGAACCCTTTTTTCTTCAGTTTACTGCATAGATAAAATTCAAAGACTGTTCATCTGGCACATACATACTACAATACAGCGCTTAGACCATGAGTCCTGTCCACAGTTTTACAGAGATCTCTTTTGAAGTTTGGTGGTCTGTTGGAGAAAATGTGAATATTTCACTGCAATACCACGACTGGCCACTAGACAAAACTGCATATCAAGGTTTAAATAAAATGCTTATTCTAAACCAAAAAGTTGCTTGCTGGTAGCTGGTGGTATCTTCTTGTCTAACTGTTGGTGTTATAGGAATGACATTTGGGTTGATAGCTCAGGCCAGGTACCAACTCAAAGCATTGTTTTCTGATGACCCAAGAAACCTGTAGTGTCGGTATTTGAAGACCGTTGTCACGCAGAGATTGTGCATTATCGTCTTGAAGAAGACTCCTCTCTACACTACCATTGTTTATTTACTGACAACAACAACAATAAAAGGAGTTTTTTGTCAGCTGGCTGCTGGATGTTTGTTGCAAGCTTGTTAACCTGCGTCGCAGTAAATCGACCAACACTAGAGAAACATTGTCAAAGACGAGAACGTATGATGAAGCGAAACAAGATGTGTTCGCCGACATTTTGACTCAGACGGACATCACAGTTCTCCTACTTGCTTGGAGAGGGAGGGCTGAGCGAGGCAGTGCTCCGTTGATTGCATTCTAAATCCTCACTATTAGATGCCTCCAATTTTCACACAATGGATCTTCAAATTATAGAACGCACTTAATATATCATCGGATAAGGATTTGCAGGTTGCCAGATAAGAGACCAATTATCCCTGCAAAAACACATGGGTGTTGCAGCGATGGAAGCAGCCAAGCGAACTGGTTCAGATATAACTGACTGAGCATTGCAAATGTAAAAATCAATTTGTCAGCTCAGGTTGAAGGACTCGCTGTTTGACATTTTCCAAAGGCAGTTTCAGCCTTGTTCTGCAGTCCTGAGGCTTTAGCGTCCATCACCTGGCAACTTGGGTTCACTGTGAGTCCATGCCATGTGTATCACAGTGTGATGTTTTACATGTTTTACATGTCGTTTTTGTTCTTCTTTGAGTTACCTGCTAACTGCCGCTAGGTGCTTTAAATCTCTCAGCCGTGTGATGCACTGGACAAAACATCACAATCATTCTGCCTCAATGGTTCACCCATCCTATGCATATTTGGTGCTGCTATTACCTACGCTGCCATCACAGAGGTGGAATGGTTTTGACCACCATTGCTCCTCTGTGACATTTATACAGACACAACAAACCTGCACTAAATGTGTAAAATGGGCTTTTCTTATAGGTTCACAGCCAATAACCATATTTCCCAACGCATCAAACTGGTTTTAAACTGCCTCAAACAACTTTAAATGTTGCTGGGGAACTTACTCAAGATCATATGGATGACAAATTACCAAATCGAATACAAAACATGAGGAAAAACCCAGAGCTCTCTGACTGAACGCGCCTTGGAAGACAGCACTGGTGGGTGAGCAAAGCAGCAAAGGGATGGACATATTGTTGATCGGAATGTAAGAGCTGATACTTTTTATATTTGTGGAGGCCACTGAGAAGAAGGACATTTTAATTATCTGCGAAAGCTAGCCAATAAAAGATTGCCCTTATGTAGCCCTAATCCCCCCTGCCCGAAGTGAAGACGCCGACTGGAAATCCACCCTCCCCCTCGCTCTTCTCTGCTCAAATGCTTTTCATTTGTCCCATCTTCCTCTTCTTGACCCCTCATCTCCTCTTATCCTTTTAATTTCCTCTTGCCTACCTCTTGGTCTGACCTCTGTCTCCCACTGTTTTCTTTTCTCCCAATCCGGCTGCTCGCCAAGTGAGGAAACACATTAGTAAACTTCCCTCCTGCACTCCTGTAATGATTCATTTCAATGAATTTAAAGGAAGACCACGTTTCCCTGCCATGCCTTACACTTTTGACACCAGTCCTCTCTGTCAGTCCTCTCTGTCTGTCAGTCAGTCTGTCTGTCTGACACACTGGCCGGCTCTAAATCCCAAACCGCACCCAGCTCTCCCTGCCCAGCACCTCCCTACCCAGCACCTCCCACGCGCGCTCGCGACCGCGAACGTGCGTTTCTAACTTTTCCCATTTTTTGTGGGGGGGGCGACCAGCACTATCTCCAGCTGCCGTCTGGACGCGGTTTTTCCTTTCACTTCAGCCGTTTGTCACCTCGTTCCCCCGTTTTTTCCTATCGCGACACAGTCACATCTGGGCCGAACTCGGTGAGTAGACGCACTTTTTGGTCGTTTGCACGTTGTTTGAATGCCGCGCGGAACTTCGTATGTGGGACTCGTGTTCCTTTTAAATCCGACATGTCTCTCGCGATGTACAAAGACAAAAAAAAAACAAAAAACAATTTAAACGACGAAAGACGTGTCAGTGGTTGTGGAGGTCTTTTTAATTCACGTCTCATTTAGCACTTTGCAGGATGCTGCGGGTATTTATACAGCCCGTATCAGGCCTTTTGAAAAAGATTGCATGTGTTTATGTAGTTTGATGACTCGTGTGAGGTCGGGCCTAGGTGGTTTGCATCCTGTGGCTGTTTTTCCAGCCCTCCTAAGTTCGGACGGTCGAGCAGTAAAGGGAGAGATGTCGGCGAAGGCGAAGGGGCGTCGCCCGCCGCGCGCGCTGAATGTGCCCGTCCAGCGCGTTGGAAGGCGACTGTCCGTTTATCAATGGACACCACCAACGCGTGCGCATGTTTAGCCACACACCTGAAAGTGTACATTTACCTCCCGGCCTGCCCATGTGGTAACACTAAATTCACACCACACGCCTCTGCTCGTTGTCCGGCTGGATTTGTTGGCTCCGTGACATGAGCGCGCAGTAAGTGTTCCAAATGAGATTATTATGGATTTATGGACGCACTCATGCTGGACTCAGCCGACCCGGTCGCATCCTCTCGCGTGGAGGCGCCTTCCTGTGGTGCAAAAGGACAAGAGCCTCATCGGGGATGGAGGAGATCTGTCAGAAATGGAAACTCAACGGCATCAGCCGGAATTTCCATGGTGTCAGAGAGAGTGTGAGGAAATGTTACAGGCTGGGATAAAAATACCCACAATCTGTTTCATATTCATTCGTTTTACGATTCCAATGGAAACGGCAGAATCGGAACGTGAAATTTAATTTGGCATTTTGTGATTCTTTTTGTGTGTGTTACTGTAGATCTAAGGGCAACAATTCACGCAAAAAAAATGGATACGAGAGGCCCCTGAAACATTTCTTATATTACACCAATTCAGAGTGTGAAAGGTCAAACGTTTATTTTTGTAAATGTAAATGGTAATTGTAAAGAAAGCCACAATTCTTGAGCCCAACAGTCATCATGTGTGAGAGAGAACCAATAAGATCACTGGGGCCATTTATGTGCACAATGGACAACAGCACAGGGCAAGTCGGCACCGAAAATAAATTGATACCAATGCCATTATTGTGAGTTCCTGGTAACATGCAGTAAATACTTGTTGTCTTGTTGTTGTTGTTGTTTTTGACTCAGTAACTCTAAAGATACTGTGTAAAATGGATGTCTGTACAGGCTGTGTCTTTCCTGCCTTTCTCTGCTTCCTGTCGCTGATGGTGCACACCAGACATGACCGGTCCACCATCCAAAGGGGCACTGAAGTTTTCTGAAGTTTACAGAAGACAAACAAATCTGTGTGTATTCATTTCAAGGTAACATCTGATTATTTAGCATATGACCACAGCATGGAATAAAGAGTTTGGGAAAAACTGAATTTGTTGCCTTTGTTGGCTGTGTCTGGGATACACCATCAGCAAACTGAAGGTAGTAAAAGTAGGAACAACACGGACTGTTCAACTCGTTTTTAAGACAGTATCTTTACAGTTATTGAGTCAAACACACACACAGTGTGTGTCCCTATTGGCATCCTCTTCATGTTACCACACTTACAAGGAAAGTGAGTGTCGTTAGAGGCGAATACAAGCCCAGTGTCACTGTGTCGTGTAGCGTCTCAACTCAGTGCTGTTTTTAATTTTGAAAGTAGATATATTTTGTTAAAGTTTAGAACGTTGGTGAGGGCTACCCTGTCCAGTTGCGCTTTTGGCTTCTTGCCCTCGCCCAGTTTGGGATGTGAGGTGACACGAGGCCACTTAGGGAGGTTTAAACAGCAGAGTGCCAGCGCTAATTTGAAAGCGTTTTCAGCCGCACTGAACGCAGGAGGAGAGCTGGTATGTGATATTTGATAGGAGGAGGATTATTCAGGGGTTCGGTTTGAAGTTTTTAACTGACGGGTGAAAGGTGTGAGGGAGCACGCATGAAGTGACTGAGAGCAGAAGAGATTAAAGGGATGATTAGGGGGTCTCCTTTTTACCTCTCGTTCAGGTGTTCCCCAGCTCTTCTCTGTGCCATGGGAAAGCCATTACTCAGCACCATCGCTGTAGGAATCTGTGCACGTGACTCACAAACACACACCTAAAAACCAACAACATGAAAGACTTGACTGTTACTGAGGGAAGTCTTTAAAACACCGCTGGACATCAGTCGTTTTTAGATTTACGAGTCTGAAACACACACATATCATGCTCATTTTCATGTTTGATCACAGAGTTCATGTATGTCATGTGGAGTCCAGATCTCGACTATTTAATCAAACCCATCATGGCCAAAGTGTTTAATTTTAGTGTGTAGGAAATCAAGTTATCGGGCTTGTGTTGCTGGTAACAAAAGCGTCTCATGATGTTGGCGACCCTGAATGCATCATCTGCATGCACTCACTCATTCACTCAATTCAGACACACGCCACATTGTAAAAAAAACCCAAAACATCGCTTTAACTTAAAACAAGTGGAGTTCACTTCTCTCAATAAAAAAGTTACCTCCACTTGTTTTTCTCTAGTTCATTGAGGTCGATATTTTAGGCAGGAAACAAGCTTTTACTAGGGTCAAACAACCATTTGATTTTGCAGTGCACCTGTTTGAGAAAGGACAGTCCGCACGTCTCTTCCTTAAAGTTTTGACAGGAAGTGGATTTGAGTTGGACCGGCCAGCTTTCCCCCTCCACCCAAATATGACATGCTAATTGTAAACATGAGAACATGATACTGTTAAGCTTTAAGCACAACTTAGTTTGTATGTCATTCCAGAAACATGAGAGAAGCTTAGCACAATATAATATGAAATAAAAGTGAATCCTTGTGTTCTTCCTCCGAATTCGTCGCAGACGTAGACCAGCCATGACAAATAGAGCATTAAATTGGTGCAGTATTTGATCTACAAATACATACCGTGGTACATCTAGCCCGTAAAATGTGACACATCCAACTTGGCTTGTGTTCCCATCACGCCCTGAGGCCAAACGGCCAAATGATGTGCAAATAGAAAAGTTGTCTCATCATCTTTCACCCAGTTTTTCTTTCTGCACCTGACGGCTGCAGCTTGTTTCAGGATAGACAGCAACAAGGCCTTGTTACGTTATGTTAAAGCCATGAGAAAGTAGTTATACTCTCACTCTGTGTGTAATTCGGTACATAACATCCCCCAAACAGTGCAAGTGCACGTCCATGCCTGCATTTGTGGACAGTTTTTTTTTTTTTTTTTTTTTTGCTTTCTTTTGTGCGCTTCGTAAACAAAACTTTGTTTGGTCATTGGTGTTTCCTCAGGGAAGATGTGCCTTTTGTGTTTTCTCTAAAAATAAGCCTTAGCTCGGCTATTGATGTGTACACACACACACACACACACACACACACACACACACACTTGCTCGTTCCCTTTGTCACAAATGACTGCGTTATAGACACAGGATGTTTGGACGAAACATAAAGCCAAAACCAGAACCTGGAGTCTTTAGTCGGGGTGCTCCTTCTTTCATTAGACTGAAGCTCACAATCATCAGCAGTGGGTGGTGTTTGTTCACCTTTACAGGTCAGGGTCACACCTAAAATCTGCTAAAGAAAATATGTTAAAACGAGAATCTGACTCTTTTACTAGCCATTACTGTAGCTGTTATTGTTCCGTACTCATTTTAGAGGAAACATTGCATATTGACTCTCAACTGAACAGCCTCATAAGAGCCCAAAGGGCTCCACTGATGGCCTTCTCTCTTCCTCAATGAGATTTTCCATGGCAAAGACAGGAAGAGAGAGGGAGAGGGAGAGAGATGCACAAAAAGAGAGAGTGGGACACTGAGAGAGACGGGGATGTGAGATTCAGAGGCCCAGTTAAGTCTGTGGCTTTGTGTTTTATGAAAAGAGTAGAAAAGGACATTAAAAGTCAGCATTTTCCACCAGGCAAAGGAATCAGTCAGCACACACACACGCTTGCACTGAATCCCCCAGCCTCCCATTACAAGGCTGAGTGGAGAGGAGGAATGGCAGCATTTGTGTCTGTTTGTCAGCGTGTGCGTGTGTCAGGCCTTCGTCGAACGCTATCTCTCACTCAGAGGTGTCAGAACTACAGCAATGTAGCTGTGACAACGAGCACAAGTGAAACACAGGATGATATTCTCAACCTGACATGACATGTGCATGGTTTTGCTGCTTTCAAAGCCTCTCAGTGGACGCACACAGTTTACGAACACGTTGTGTTTATCAATGATCAGAGTGATGAATGATTAACATTGGATTGTCACTACCTCTGATTTTTAGGCCTGTTTTTTTTCTTGTTCCACTGATTGGCAGATGATAAGTATGGCATGAACATTCTGCGACATATTAGCGTTACGCATTCTAGACTAGTGGCGCTAATGTGCACAGCATTTGAGTGTGTGTGTGTGTGTGTGTGTGTGTGTACGCGCAGCTGTTGCCTGGTGTCAGAGGCGTGCATCAGTGCTGTCACACTTCACTCTCAGCACTGAGGGAAACCTCTGCAAGGCAACACCGTTCCCAAGGATCCCTGGGGAATACTGAGCTCCGCAAAATTACCTACATTACTTATGCTGCACTTTGTCTGCTCACTATATACTCAGTTAATAATGTTCATCAGTGATTGATTTGAAGGACAATTTGACGCTGATACTCTTAAATAGCTCCGTAATCCGAAGTTCAGTTTAAAACATGCACCTGGGCCTTTGAAAATGATAAGATTTCTGTCAATCACACTGCCGCAAACACCACCGCCGCCCTTCTTGTCCCACTACTGTGCTTTCACTGTCTGCTTTTTTTTGGCATTGCAGAGGCATACAGTATAACTGCCAGGCAGTCATTTTTCTAGTTTTATGAAGAATATTACTTGATTGCTTCTCCTCTTTTTTGATTGTGGTTGCTGGTTGCAACCGCTTGAGTTCTGTCTCATCTCTGATCCTGGATAGGCACAGTAGATATAAAATGTTATGAATGATTTTTCTGCGAGTTTAAAGAGCTCTAAAGCTATTTAAAGTCAGATGTCGTAAATGCTGTTGCCAATCCTAAAAATAAGTTTCTGTCTCACTTTTCCACCCAGGGTGACCTGTCAGTCACACTCGGCTATGTGCTCATACGTAGCCTTTACGAAACGCTGTACAGAGGTAATACAGAGTGCCAAAGGTGGGATTGCACATAGATAGTTTCAGCTCTTCTTATGTAGCATTCAGATTTTTTTCCCCAGAAGAGTTCAAGTGCAGTTAAACGGGTTGGTTTTTGTTGTCTTCAGTTTCTTTCTCTGAGGATTGTGATAGGGAGCATTGGATTTACAAAACAGAATACATTCCTGCCCACGTCATTATGTCATTAATGAAAGTTTGGACATTGTTTAACTATTTATCCCCTCGTCCCCTCTTCCCCCAGCTCGTACTGGGGGGGCATATCCTCTGACACACACCGCAGCAACATGCTCGCACACAAAAACGGTGGCCTGCTTCCTGTCGGAGGGAGGAGGGGACTGTTTTTGCTGTGACTCAATGTTGGCGCGGAGAGCTAATTCCTCTGCTGTCTGGCTATTGTGTGTGTGCGCGCGCGTGTCTGCATTTACATGTGCTTTTAAACATGTTACTGTCTCTGCTTGCTCAGCTTCTGCATGTGTTCTGTGGGGAGTTTAGGCTGCTTTGGAAATCAAACAATTGAATATGTGTGTGCACATAAACCTAATGCATCCCCACCAGGATAGTTATTATGTGTTTGATGTGATATTTGGCTTTAATTCTGAATGTATAAGTTGTGCAAAACGTTTTAAGGAATTGGTAAGAAATATATTTTATATCTTTTTATAGTTTTTGTCTTGTGATTTTTTTTTTTTTTTTTTAGCTGTGTGACGGTTGAACAGAATGGCTTTTACATTTACACTTACAGTGAGCACGTGAAGCGTATCCTGCAATACAAAACTTGTGTTTTTAATATTTTAATAGTAACAGACAGGTAATTTCACCCCTATGGGAAAAAAAAAGTAATATCACTAACAATATTCAGAAAAATCAAGGCCTCAATAGATGTACTTAAACGAGCGCATGCACACACACACACACACACACACACATTTTGTGTGTGTGTGTGTCCTCACAAAATGTAATCAGTACTCAAGAATATATGATCAAAAAATCAAAATATTCCTGCGACTGGCTTTGGGGAGGATAAAACTCTGATACCATTAAATCTCATCTAGTTTTCTAGTTTCTGCATAAATGGTTTACAGTTTGTGCCGTAAAAGTAACCGTAAACCTCCCAAAAGTGAAATTAGGGTCACAATCATATCTTTCTGCAATGGTAAATCATAAGTAGCATTCGATATACCACATGTCCTGTTTGTCTGGATTTTTATCAAATCTTGCATATAATGTATATCACACCCTTAATTTTTAGCATCTTGATGCATGTGGGCACCACTGGATATAACTGTCCGCTAATGCTGCTGCGCTAATAAATTATGTCATGTAGTGGTCCGTCGAGGCTGAACAGAGCACACACTGCCCATTTAGGGATGTAAACACTGGACTCCCTACCTCTATCAACAACACCAGGATTAAGATTTTCAATCACTGCAGAGTAAATGCAACACACCCACATAGTGTCAATACTCTCCAACACATACATGGCTCAACTTACATATAGACACACTTCATTTTGCATCTCAGCAGCTTTAACTGTAAAATTGAAGCCGATTTTTTTTCAAGTATGTCGGATAGATTCATTTTTAATGCATTTGTGTGTTATTCATGCATTACATACATGTTTCTCCCAACAGATTCCTTTCTTGAGCATAAACACATATCCAGTCAGGCTATCACCCACCTAGAGCTAAAGTGTGCATTCTGAACAGTCATTCACTGAGCGCCTCAGACAGCTACTGAAGCAGCCTGGGAGATATTTATCTGGCCTGATCAACAAGCAGACAGAAGGGCAGCCATGTTGATCATCCTACTCTTCATCATCTTCTTCCATCTGATAGCAACCGTCCTCCTCCTTGTTGCCACCATTCACAACGTGAGTATTAACCGGGAGCGAACAGCGGCACTGGAATGTAAGACAGTTTGCCCATCTTAACCTCTTCGATGTACCTCCCCGGTGCAGGCATGGTGGGTGGTGTCATCAGCCTCACGTGAGACAATCTACACCGACCTGTGGTACTCATGTAACAACACATGCTATCCTGTGGAGAACAGCCATACTGCTAATGCAGGTAAGTCAGTGACTGCCTATCAAATCAAATCAAATCAAATTTTATTTGTATAGCCAAAAATGACAATTTACACATTATCTCACTGGGCTTTGACAAACTGTGCAGATGTGACATCGTCTGCCCTTAGACCCTCGAACCGGGTGAGGAAAAAGTAAAAAAAAACCAAAAACCCTAAAGAGGGAAAATATGAAACCTCAGGAAGAACCACAGAGGAGGGATCCTTCTTCCTAGGATGGACAGACGTGCAATAAATGTCACTTGTACAGAACACAACAACATGATAATAACAGTTTACTTAGAATGTATAAAACATCCATGAGTCCCAGAGTCTGTGGAATCTATAAATCCAGATGTATGGAAAGTCTAGTGATCCAGATACAGGTGTACTCTGTTGGTCCAGGAGTCATTATAGTCCATGTAGCAAAGATCTGAGTGTTGCTGTTGTAGTCACTGAGTCCAAGAGTATGTGGCATCTATAAATCCAGGGATATGTGAAGTGTAGTGATCCAGAGGCAGGTCCAGAAGCCACTGTGATCTGTGGATCCCGATTAGCGTAGGACCCAAGTCACAGGATCTCCTGTCCTAATTTGAGCAGTAGGCATCAGGCAGGATCACAGCAGCAGCTCCAACCGTGACCTAGAAAGACCTGCAGGATGTTAAAGCACAAAGACTCAGGGGAAGAAGTAAAGTTAGTGTTAGGATATGGACATTTAGAGGAGCAGAGAAGGAGTCTGAGTGAGGTTACTATGCAACCCAAATGTGAGCAGGCCAAAGCTGTCAATCATGATGTGTCACCTGCTTTTTATGGCATCTAGTAACGAAACCAAACTGATCAGAAGAAACACCTGAACATAAATCCATCCCCAAATTTTTCCCAAATCATCTTTGGGAAAAATTGATTTGAGGTTTTTTTGAGGATTTATTTTGGCTTACATGCTACCTGAAGTAATAGAGGTAAACAGGAGTTTGACCTAAACTGCAGTCCATCAATAGAAGGCGAAGTGCTCATGCCCGTGCATGTCAGAGCACATTTGTTGTAATTACTCTCACCGCCAGAGGGGGGAGACAGAAATTCCATTGTCAGACCACAGTCCTATCTCTATGAATCTGCTTCGAGTGAGGAAAAAACGTAATCACCCTGTGGAAATTTAAGTCATATATATTTAATGACCCTGCAATACTGTCCAAAATAAAGAAGTATATTAAAGAAATTAATGACACAGGAGAAGTTTGACTAGTGATTTTATAGGATATGCTCAAAGCAGTAATGAGGGAGAAGATAATCATTATTATACATCCCTCTTGAAGAAAATTAAGGGGCAAAAACTAGCAGATCTTCAGGTAAAATTAGAACACAAATTACAGGAGGATATCACCAGGCCCACCCCCAGCTTGAAGCAGGAAATTGGAAAACTACAGAGTGAAATTAACTAATTAAATTAAGAAAAGCCCCAGAAGAAATTCATTTTCTTGAAGCAGAATTACTATGAGATAGGTGGGAAGATGACAAAATGTTTGGCATACAATCTATGCAAACATCAGTTTACAAAATTAAGGCTCCAAAGAGAAAAATACTAGAAACTAAAACTGATAAAATTCAAGAATGTTTTGAGACCTTTTATAGGGAGTTGCACTGTCAGCCCTGAGGCTCCGAGGAGACTCACATTGATCCTTAGCTCACTAGAAGTACCCACCTTAATATGCCCACAAAATGAGGAACTAATTAAACCAATCTCGAATGAGGAAATACATTTTGCCATCACCAGATTAAAGTCTTGGAAGGCAGCAGCTTCCGATGGGTATAATGCACAGTGGTACCGGAGCTTGATGTCAGATTCAGATTCAGAATACTTTATTTATCCCCGAGGGAAAATGTTAAAAGTACCTTTACTGCATAAGACATTTAACTGGATTCTACAGGAGGAACACACCCTAGCTCTTGGAGGCAGGAATGTGGGAACTACCGTCTAATCAGTCTTCTCAATTTAGATGTTAAATTAATCACTTCCGTTATTGCAAGGAGATTGGAGAGGCTTTTACCTGATCTTGTTAATTTAGACAAGACTGGCTTTATTCATCACAAACAAAAGGAGACTACACATTTTAGGAAAGATACGGAATGAATTAATAAAAAATAAAAAATCAACTGTAGCGAGTTTAGATGAGGAGAGAGCCTTCGACTCTGTCAGATGGGCATTCTTATACAAAGTGACAGGGAGGTTTGGTTTTCATGATAAGTTCATCAGAGTAATTGAGCCTCTATACGACAAGCCAACAGCCCGTATTAAGGTCAGTGGTGATCTTTCTGATCTTTATTTTGAAATGTGGGACCAGGCAAGGTTGTGCAATCTTGGCCCTCCTCTTTGATTTATTTAAAGAAACACTAGGCAAAATAAGAAGGCAAAATGAGAATATTAAAGGAATTGAGTTGGCATCTGGTTCCCTTCTTAAGCTTGAATTTGAGAATAAGTGCAGTCAAAATTAACATTCTCCCTCGACTACTCTACATTTTTAGAGTGTGGTCTGTCAAATAAGTCCCTCATCCAAGCCGGGATAGCAGATAGTGGTCCGATGTGTCAATTAGAAAGACTGGAGAACCCCTGGTTAAGGCACACGCTCGGAGTACGGCAGAAGGTGATTCAAATCTGGGATATCCATAAAATGTTGAAACTGTGTAGATGGTTTTCTTATGACGCAGAATTTATTCCCAATCGAGGCAATGACAGATATGGCAGAAGGTGGATCTTGGATAGAGAATGGCCTCACGCATAAGACAAACCTCTGTTTAGCGTTTCAGCTTAGAGTGGTCTGTCATCTATAGATATCTCAAGATATGATCCTACCTTGAACATGAATGCAAATTGATGGAATTTAGAATGGAAAAGCTACACCAGCGGGTAATAGTTCTGTTTTCTTTAAATTGTACCAAGGGATCATAAAAAGCCGTGTTCACTTTGGAGAATTATTAGAATCTATCAACAACCAGCGTTTCAGCTTAGAGTGGTCTGTCAGCCGTGTTCACTTTGGAGAATTATTAGAATCTATCAACAACAGGCACTTTGCTACTGTGTCTCAATGATTACGGGGTGTAACCTTCAGGCTGAGAACAATGAATACACAAACATTGAACCTTTGTCCCTTGCTAGCTAATGATGTACCCTTACAGAACTTTTTATTCTCAAAACACGATGGGAAGTTCTGTTCTTTGAAGTTTGCTTGTTCTCTACTATCTGCCTTGTCTAAATGAATACAAAATGTGGAAAAAAGAATGAGTTTCACACTTTGTATGTTCAACCTCGTGTCTTCTCTCTCCCTCAGCCTATCTCCAGGCCGTCCAAGCCACCATGATCCTGGCTACCATTTTATGTTGCGTAAGCTTCTTCGTCTTCATCATTCAGCTCTTCAAGCTCCAGCAGGGAGAGAGATTCCTTTTCACCTCTGCCATTCAGCTGTTGGCCTGTGAGTGACACACACACACACACACACACACACACACAAAAGCAGAACGTATCCACTCACTACCCAAGATGGACTTGTTTTTCTCTGGTTCTTCTAGGTTCTTTCATAAATGAATGATAATTTAGTGCAGTTTCCTGATGATGGCAAAAGTTACATTCACAAAGTTTTGAAGTTGGGTGCAAAATTTAACACAAATGTAACAAGTTTAACATGTCAAATTTTAAGCTCAGATCTTAGTGCAGCGTCATTTCTCAGCATACACATGTGGCTAAATACCATACCCCGGAATATGGGAATGTATTTTGATTGAAATACAGTGTCCACGGGATTCTGCCTATTGATTTGTTACCAAATACCACTGTTGATGATAATCATTGTATTCAAAAATTGAAAGACTGATATCTTGTTAATTGTAAACATATGGTCCTGTCTTTGATTTTTTTGGCTAAACAAGGCAAATCAAATGATAGAATTCATTTCATGAATTTCTCTAACAGTGTTATTCTTGTTTTTTCTATGGAAAACCTTATTATCAAGAATTTGTTTGACATATACTGAAAATCTGTTATCAGCACTGGTTAAATGCCAGCATCAGCCCACCTGGACATGTGTAGTGTAGTGTAGTGTGAAATCTTAGTTCAGGGCTTAAGGACAATAAAAATGACGCTCGGTCTCGAACCTTGTCAACGGTGGTCGGTGACAAATTTATAGGTGTTTTTCCAAACAAGTCAAACTATTTCTTGACGTGGCACAAAACGGCTGCAGGAGACAAACTGGTTGATGATTCCTTCACCATTCATCTATCAAGTGTCCCCTCTCCTCCCTCCAGCTCTGTGTGTGATGATCGCAGCATCCATCTACACGGCTCAGAAACAAAGCTTCCATGTGGCCAGTCTTCAGGAAGGATCCTACGGCGCCTCCTACATCCTGGCCTGGATCAGCTTCCCTGTGACTCTCAGCAGCGGCCTCATGTACCTGGTGCTCAGGAAGCGCAAATAGACGGGGACGGGCTCGACGCACTGGCGCGCAGCTATGCCGTTTAAATGGAAACATGTGGACAGAGTTGCATAACATGCGCACTCTCTCAACAAACAGGAATGCAAACACTTCTCTTTCAATTAGAGTTAAGAACACAAAATTAGAATAATTTTAAAAGCCCCAAATAGTTACACACCTGTCTCTTTGCAAAAAATTTTCTCACCGAGTGAAGATAGTTGAGGGCATTCTGGTGTAGGTTCTTTAGTCCTTTATAAACACTGCTAACAGTTTGCTCCATTAAGAGTTTTTTTTCTTCCATTTCCATGCTTGACATCCACTAAAATATGCCTCCGGAGACATTTAAAGTGAGATAAACACCATGATTTACATTTGGTCAGCAGTGACTCGTTGGGCTGCAGTCACCTGTCACTGCCCCCTATAGGCTCAGTGCTGCATTTAGTGCGAACGTACCTTCACTAAAGTCTCCCCTGTTCCCACTTTGCCATCACACAGGACATGATGTACCCATATTCATTTGTCTCCTCCCCTTGTTTCTTAGTCTACTACTTCCTACCAGCTCTATTTCATAGTCTGAAACATCTGATCACAGAAGGTAAAAGACAAGAGAGGAGATTTGTCTTGACTTCTCAAAAGGGTCCATACCTTTATTTTTTTTTTTAACTAATCTGCAGAATTTTTTTGTACATATTTGCTGTGTCTGTATAGTTGCAAAAGGGGTTATTATTTTTAAGACTGAAAAACTAAAATTATATTGAAACGTAAAAGGAAAAAAAATCATTTTAATCATAGATTGTGTGTTATATGAAGGATTTGAACCTCTGTTGTGTTCATGGGCTAACTGACTTGTGCTTTAATGGTGAAAAAGGAACCAGTGTTGTGCCGCGTGATTTTAATTGATTATAAAGAAATATGCAACGTTGAAACAATAATGAACTTCATTTCATTTCAATGCCTTCGTTGTCCACAGCTTTACCAAGAAAAAGACTGCAGTTATTTATTAAAACTACGGGTGTGTATTTATATCTTAGCATCATGCGACTACAGACGTATGAATGAAGTAAATCTGTCCGGGCCTCTGACCATTTGTTGAAACTCCTAAAGCACTTGTTATGCACTTGTGTCCTGGCATGTAACATCAAAATATCAGCATTTTTTGGCCACAAGTTTCCAGAATTGCTTCAGTCTACAGCCTCTGTAGAGAAAATCTGAACCCTCACAACACTGTGGAAACTTTGATTTTGCTCCTTCTAGGTGTTGGTTTGTGGTGTGGAACAGTTGAAGGGAGACCAGCTGGGTAATAACTCTGCAGCTGCTACGACTTGAAAAATTTCAAGGACAATCGGAGGTGCACTGGGTTGTTTTTTTGTGATTAACAATGTGTCGACCGGAACATGTGAAGAGATGCATAAGTGAAGAAGTTGCTCTGGCATTTTGAGATGACAGGCCTTACTTGAAAATGATCAAAGCAGCATGTTAGAGATCGAGATCTGATGCTTGGCGCTGTGAAGCTGTCATCTTGAGAGTGTTTCACTAAATCATGAGCCTCCTGTTTGTTCTTCTCTTCGACCAAATAGCTTTAACTTATGTGGGGATGAAAAGCAAGTTGTTGCAAAACGAAAGGCTGAATAATTTGACTGTTTTTGTGAAACACTGTTTATGATAGATTATGTTAATTTTGGATGTAGTTGGTTTACCTGTGATGATTTTAAAATATGTCTAAATTTAGAACACACCAAATAAAAGAAGTTACATTCTGTGTGAACTCTTGCGGATAATCTTCAGCAATTACTTTGAGGAGTTAGTAGAGAAAATCTTCCTTTGGAAATATTTTAGTTTTTATTTTTTTCATTCTTCTGGTGTGTTTTATTTTATATCTTAGTTGATGTAGATCTCACACATAACCACCGGACCATAATGTCAAGTAGTCTAATGAGTTGTTGAAGCTGAAACTGTATTTATTAAGGGGATTTAATTTTTTTTTTCATTCTTCATGAAGTATTAATATCACTAAGTCTCATGTTGATTAATGGAGATGTGTTGAAATGGTCAATGGTTTCAGAATTTAGAATAAACAACAATTGTTTTTTCTGCATTTGATTCTCCCAAAAAATGTATTTTTCATGTTAAATTGGAGTTTTTCTGCTTTGCTTCTACTCTCTAGACTAATTAAACAACAGCATGCTATTTATTTTGACCTCTGTTGCAACATCAGTGGCTGTTTCTATAATCCGTACGAAAATACCATTTTCTTTTTTTCACAAAATGTTTGTTTGATATTGACACCCTGTGATCTGGCAGAACGCTGTACAATGTGTCTATGATTGTTATATAGTTTAAAGCTCTAGAAATTTAAACCAATGAACTTGTTCCTGTATGCTGCTAAATGACAGATGAGGCAAATTTCCAACTGATGCAGGAACAACGACTCGTCTCCCCTGCAAGAATTTATAGGTGCTCATTTTTTTTCCTGTTGCCCCCACCCATTAGATGTACGAGTAGATCTCAATAAATGTGTTTTACATTGAATAAAATTCCATTGTGTGCCATATTTGTAAATGAGTCAAGTATTAATCTGTTTTTACACATTGCTAAGTGCCTACCTGCCTACCTGCTCTCCTCCTCTTCATTTCTTTCTTTAAGACCAATATTTCACCCTCCTCCTGCAGTGCAATGTTACTACTTTACTTATTTGTAGTTTGTAAAAGCAAAAATAATGTGACAGAAGAAGTATTCTGGTTGATAACCATTTGATTTCCATGGTAACAGAGTGAGCGAGACAATGTTTTCAGGCCTAACTGATAGAAATGTCTCTGATTATACCATCCTCTTTAGGTGTAATGCCTGGAGCTTGTTGTGTTTGTATTTTTATTGTTCTGATACGAAAGTACAATTTGCATTTACTTTCAAAAATCCTTAATTGCCACCATTGAGTAGTGCAGCTTCTTTAAGGCATTTTTTTTTTGTTTTACTTACTTATTTTATTTTGAATAGCTACAGATAAATATTATATTGTAGTGTGGACTATTTAACATAAAGTTTACTACTAAGCATCGTAGGAGACCTTACAATGAATATCAAAGGGTATTATATCAAAACATCAAAACCAAACACTAATAAAATGTTACAAGAACGTTTTTAGTCTCTCTTTTATTCTGAAGGAAGATCTCCGGAAGTTTGAAATTGAACCTGCGCAGATCAAATTTCACCAGGAAAAACAAATAATGCCATGTGACCCTCCTGCGAAAATATATACACGAACCCGCATTTTAAAGTAAGTAATTTGATTAGGGGAACTCTTCGACAGCTGCGTGTCTTGTGCTCTAATGCTAACTAGCTTAGCTCAGCAGAAGTTCTCTTGGAACTTCCGCTAGGTTTGTTGACACTCTTAGCAGCAAGAGCTTTACTCAACCTGATGCCAGTTGTCATTATGATGACGATTGCCAGACCAGTTCAGAAGGCTTCCATCACAAATATGCTGCAGCTTTCTGGCAAACATGCAAATGTTTATCCCAATGAACAGTGTTGCTTTTATGAACAGTTCCTGCTCTCATTGCCCTTTTGTCTTGACAGTACACCACGTGTGTAATAAACATATGGCAGGAGATCAGACTCATGGCTGTGCAGGATTCAAAAGACCAGCCACAAGCACAGCAACATCCTCCATGCGACCCAAGAAACACAAACGCTTGACCCCGGACATGAAATGCACGTCAGTGAAGAGAGCTCGAGTGAACATTGGGTCCGCCATTGAAAGGTGGCGCGCACTGAAAGCTGAGAGAGGATTGAAATCTGATGCACATGTCGCCCACTGTCTTCTGGATGTGTGAGTTAAACCTCCTGCAGCTTCATGTGTGCTGTTTCATTCACAAAATAACCTTTATCACGTGATTCTTTCAGGACAGTGTGAACGGCGCAGATCTGATCTTGACCTCTCTCGCATCAGAATTCAGTGGAACTTTTCGTCACTCTAGAATGACATTAGTCACAATAATGCCCAGGTGGAGGGGAAGTGGGAGCCACTGAGCGAAATCAAAACTTTAACTCCTCTTCCTTCTCCTTATCCTGTCGAAACATTGGCCTGCTTCCATTGTACAATAACTTTGAAATTAAACTGTAAACACTCACACCTGCAGGCAACATTAGGGCCTTGAACAGTTCACATTGGAGTCTGATATTGGCCACATTTTGAAAATAACATGAACTGCAAAATAAAAGAAACGTAAAAATGCTGTAATTCCTAAACGGTTAATGCAACACTCAAAGTAAAGCCAGAACTCTACAGTTAAATCATACATTGGTTCCTTTTTCTTGTTGTCCATTGTTGTGGTGTACAGAGGCAAAAAAATCAATACATAAATTGTCACTGTCCAAATTATAATTACATTATTAAATTATTATTTTTTCCTGTTACACAAGATGTGCACGGAGTGTATTTATTTCTGGGATGTTTGAAGATGTGCGTCATGTATTGTAATCAGTATTCATTGTTTTCGACTAGTTAATTGAAGCAGTCGTTTCATAACCAGCGTGATACCTGTGCGTACCGTCGTCCTTTAGAGTTCAGTAGTATTAAAGAGAAGAAATGATGTGACATCCTTGTGTTTAATACTACTCATCCTCTATTCTTATCCAGATTCAACATGTTGCTTTACTTTGACATGGTGGATACACAGGACTCTTTGGGGCTTAATCTAGAGACAGATTGCTGCTTTGGGTGTGACGTGACAATATTTATTTTGATGTATCATTCTTGTTTTTTTTTTTGTTTTTTTTTAATGTGACATTTCCACGTTTATAGTCTGCGTTAAAAAGGGAATCAAGTGCTGTCGAGGGAATCTTTGTGTGATTGTGTCTCTGTTTATCTGTATGTGTGAAGAATGAATAGTTTGCCCTCCAGCCCATGTTCCTCTGGAGCCAGTGAAGAAAAGATTAAATTCTCCCAATCAGAAGTAAGAGGCAATATCGTGATATTATTAATGTGCTTCTTTCAGTGCATGGTTTGCCAATAACATATCTATGTGTGTGCGTGTTTATTTTCTGCGCGTGTCCACAGGTGCAGACTCTGATTGAGCAGGAGGTTGACTGCGCCTTGAAAAAGAGTGAAACCAAGCTGCAGCATTTAATAGAGACTATCCAACAGCTGGATCACAGAGTGGACAGTGAAAGCGCCATCCAGAAACTGGAGGTCAGTGGAAGGAGTGATCCGTGTTGTCTCCGTTCACGTTCTGTAATTCTGACACGTTTTTTTTTTTGTTTGTTTTTTGTTAAGGATTTGTTTATTCCTTTTCTGGGGCAGTTGTGGACTCCACACCTGCTTCACAAAAGTAGACCTATTGTTTCCTTTTATCTGCAATTTAAAAGAAAACATAATCTTATTTCTTCTCAGTGCCTCTTGCTTTTTTTCTTTGTATTCCTCTCTGTCTCATCTTAATTTCTTCATAGCTTAATTTCATCAAGCTGGTTTGAAATCCTTTGTGTGTGTGTGTGTGTGTGTGTGTGTGTGTGTGTGTGTGCGTCCCCCCTCCCCCCCTCCTCTTTCTGAATATGACAGCTGCTGGTGAATCTATAAAGCATCCTTTTCTCTGCTGTCTAGCCTCATTCATTGTTCTTCTTATCACCATTTCGCCTGTCTTTATTTTCTGCCTTTGAAAAAAAAAAAAAATGGCTTTAAATTTTAAACTAAACGTGAAAGCCAGTTCTTTGAACCTCATAAATCTCTCATCCTCAGGCTAGAATTAACACAGTAACACAGAAAGCAGAAGCTGCTTTTGCCCACATGGCAATGGAAACGAGAACGGTTAGATGCAAACACACATGAACACACATGAATGAACGTAAACATCATACTGACCAATATGCACGTTGATGTGAAATTTATCTAGAAAAAAAAATGTTTGACTTGCAGACCCAGCTGCCAAATCCTCCCGTCATCAGGTATGTGCGACCAGGCAACACGTGAAGTTGGACGTTAACATGTACAACCTCAGTTCCAAAAAAGTGTGGATTCTCTAAAACGTCAATAGAACTGAAAGATGATTTCCTGATTGTTTTTCACGTTCAATTAAAATAAAAAAAAAAAGAAGAAATTTCATGTAAGTATTTCATGTTATATCTAATCAACTTCATTGATGAACATCTGCAGCTCATGAGATCATCTGAAGTTTCAGAGAATCTGAAGAAATCTGTGCATGTAAAGGGGAAAGGATGGAAAAAACACTGATTACATGCGACCTTAAATAAATAAATAATAAATAATAGAAATAATCCATCTGCTAACTACAGCCCAGTGCAACAAATCTTAGGTCAATTCAGTTTTCAGTGACTCAACCATAAATGTATCTGTAACTTCTAACTGAGGCGGTTTTCAGTGAATGTGAATTTGTGCTTTGGGTATTTTGTATATAATCCAGGTTTGAGATGATTTGATGTGTAACTGTGCAGGTCAGCGTCTGAAGATGAAGCCCTGGAAACAGTTCAACAGAGTAAAAGCCCAGCAGGTGTGTTTGCACTAGAAAACACCTGCCATAGTGTTTGGGAAAAGTATTCTATGTGGTTTTATATTTTTGTAGACACAAAGAGCATAGAGAGCACGGACAAACATGATGAGCTCTTTCAGTTGATGGTAAGTACGTAATTATTTGCTCAGTTTTTCTGTCACCTTGTGTGATTTAAATGCTATTAAATGATCAGGTTGTTTCACGAATCGCTTAAATTTCAAATGAGAAAATTCCTTCTTGTTCACTCAGCAAAGGCAGTTTTCACAGCTCAGTGTAAAATGCAGTCGAGGCTTTTGTAGTCAATAAGTTGACCTTGTACTCTGAAGAAAGGATCGATGTCAAAATTAGTTGTTTGCCTCTTAATATATAACTGAAAACATAAAGATAAAGATAAATTGATTGTTCCTTTTCTGTGAAGGAAACCACCCAAATTGCAGTGAAGAAGATGCATGATGACAAAGA
This sequence comes from Mola mola, assembly GCA_001698575.1. Lineage (NCBI taxonomy): Eukaryota > Metazoa > Chordata > Actinopteri > Tetraodontiformes > Molidae > Mola > Mola mola. The sequence continues at coordinate 703,608 of KV751361.1, forward strand.
AGGTAAAGTGGTTTTATATGTATAACATACATATGTGTTTGACCAGCTTGAGTTTAAATGATACTAAATGTCTGTCTAGGGGAGCTTCTGTTATTTTTTCCACTCTGCATGAGAAAAACTGACATAAGCTGTTGAAAATTACCCAAATAATATAATTTGACTCAGAGAGTTCATGAAGGAATTACATCTTTTTTTGCTGTGATTTCTCTGTTGTCATTGTACAAAATCCGTATTAAGCTTTGACGGCTGCCGTAGCAGATGTAAGTAAGGAGCTGCGTCCTCCAGTTCTTACTTCTCATGGCTCTCCTGAGTTAAAGGTAGGGTGCTTCATTATTTTCCAAACAAACCACACATAAATACATTTTGTGCATCTAAAGACACGCAATTCCAGCAAGCAGCAAAATAATGTAATTTCTTGCCTTCATTTGCTTATCTTCATTTTCTTCGCGTTGTTCTGTTGTTCCATTCAAAAACCCACCAAAAAGAAAGAGCCTGAATATTCACTGGAAAAAGAAAACAATGCTGAGGCAGTGGAGGAGCCGAGGGCTGACTGGGTGAAGAAGGAATCTTTGTCTCCTGCTGGTAGTAAGACTCCCAAACGGACGAAGTCGGAGCAGGTAACACTGTCACACTTTCACACTAACCCACATTAGTGGCTCCCTTGACTGTGAGCTCCTGATAATAACATATCTCTACTTCCTCCCCTGTTTCCTACCAAAAGGACAGGCCTTTGTATCCTGCTCTTCCACCCACCACCTTCCACTCCGTCCTCTCCGTGGAGGCAGCCTCATATAACATCCCCCAAAAACCAGAGGTACGCCTGGCTCTCATCAGGAACCCTGCTAGTCTTTCTGTACTCTGGAACGTGGCGGAGGTAGACCCTTCTGCACCCCCAATGGAGAGTTACAGGTGAGGAGCAGCGGGATGCCAAGGGGGGGGTTGATGATTTCAATTTACCATTAAAAGGACTGATCTTTCCAAGTCAATACAAATTTTTCGATATCGTATTGATCCCATTCCACTGACTCCAGACTCCATGCATCGTTATCATTTGGATGACAAAACCCAAGCCTAGTCCTCCCGTGCTTTGTTCCAGCAATTAAAAGTGGCTAAGCTCAATAGATTTGCAGTTTTGGTTGAGTAAATAGTGTGTTTGATCATGATCCAAATTTAAGGGTGACAGTGTTTTCCAACGTGGTAGCTACAGTAGCTGTATCCAGTGTACGGTGTGTGAGTATAGCACATTTCAACAACCAGGCAATTCCAAGAGCTTTACGTAAAACATAAATGGCATCCGAACACGTGATAGCATACAAACAACAAAATTTGGATAGAAATTAAAATGAGTAAAACTAGTAATAATTAGTGATAATTTGATTTAGTAAGCGGCAGTACCAGATAGGAAAGGTTTCAGCCTGGATTCGACAGAACTGAGAATAGTTGCGGGCCTGCAGCTCTCTGGGAGTTTGTTGTAATTACGTGGAGCATAAAAAAAAAACCAACCAATATTTAGTTTTGACTCTGGGGAGGTATAACGTTCATAAAGCCCGTGCAGGTTCCTTTGTGTAACAAGTTCTGCTTTCACCTGTCAATAGTCACATTACCTCTAAGTTGTATACCTGTGCTCCTGTGTTGGTGGCAGATTCTTTGAGTACTCTGGGTTACACGGTGGGACCTTCATGGATCATAATTTTTCAGCCACGCCCCATTGATCCTCACTTAGATTTAGATTTTGGGAATTTTGTCACGTTTCTTCTGCATTCCCTGAACAGTTTTGCGGTGTCACAGCATGCCCATTGCCATTGTGGGTTGTGCAGGCGCCATGGGCCAGTGGGTCCTCAGGGGTGTTTTGGGGCTAATGCTTTGTGTGAAGTGGCAACCAAATTAATGTCAGGATCAAGGGTGTCGCAGCAGAACTTTGCACTGTAAAGAGGTGATTATAATCTGAAGTAATTTCTGTCGAATTTTATTTAACAAATTACGGTTAATTGATTATTTTATCTGGGGACCTGATTGATCACAACTAGACATTTCAACAAAGTTTAAGCAGAGTTCTACCCTTTTCGATTGCAATGAAGTCGAAATATCCAGCCGTTACCTTCTGTGACAGCTGCCACATCTGGCCACCAGATGGCAGCAGAGTTCAACTAGTTAATGATTACTACAACTCAGCTTGACCTTTGCACTTTATACATTTTTCACAGTTCTCTCTTTCTCTGTGCCTGCTACAGTGTTTACATGTCGATGGAAAAGGCCAAAGGAAGTGGTGTCTTCTCCAAATGGATTACACTTGGAGTGGTAGTGGCCATCCCTCTGCCCATGTGTGTTATAATCAGCAAGTACAAACCTGGGCACAAGGTGTGTGTTGCTGTGGTGGGGAAAGACAAGTTTGGCCGATATGGACCCTACAGTGAAGTTGTAACTGCAAGCATACCTGACTAGTTTGGAAGAAAATACACTCAAGGAACACAAGCAGCTACTCTGACGTGTGATTTTCTCATTTTGCTGTTGAGTATTAACTGTATGTTTTATGCATCTATAGTAAATTATTGACAAACACAAATTAAAGAATTTTTTTTTATTTTTTTTACATTTTTCTTAAGGAGCTAATAAAGTTAATGATGTTTAACTCTATTTTCTATGTTATTCTTTTTTTTGTTTTTTGTTTTTTTAAACACTTTTTGAAATGTCCGGTGGCGCTTTGAACCACTTCCAGAACCAGTGTGTACACCATAATCACCGGTTTTCAATTTGCCAACTGCCATTAAGCAACTGCACAAGCAACCAATATAGAGAAGTGTTGATCATCGGCGCTGTTGTTTATATATTTCTTTGTGAAATGTTATTAAGTGCCCTTTCACTCTGCTTCCATTAAGGTTAATGAATTTTTCATAGAAAACTGCCTCATTGAATTATTTCATTCAGTCACCCTTTTACTATTATTTTAGTCATCTGTCCAATCTGGCCTTACTGTGAATTTACATTGTTTTAGCAAGGTGGAGAAGCAGACTGTAAAGTTGTTTGTTTATTACACTGTAAACAAAAATAGATCAGTCTTTGCGCCAATTCCTCGTTGTTTTGTTCATTCCAAGCGTACATGGATTTTCAAGTAGAGAGCTATGCTCCATTCAGTACCGCAGCTTACCTGAACTCTCATTTTCCAACTTTTACACTGCTCTACTATAAGCCGCACAATGGCAGGTTCCAATATTGAAGTAATTCAGCCATCCATGTCTGAACCAGTCAGGGAATCTCAGGAAGAGGAGGACAAAATGCTTGTACAAGTTTGTCGAAGGGTTGATCCAAATGGTAACATTCGTTTCCACAACGGAAAGGCTAACAAGGTCAAAAACATGAGTTTCATCAGAGGCGGTCCTTTGATGGTGCTGTAACAGATGTGCAAATTACCCACCTATCACCTATGCTGGTGTTTGAACTTGAATCCATTTCTAATCATTTTATCTCTTAAGTACGTTGTTGTACTGCTGGTGGTCTGGCACAGTTTGATATTACTCTACATGAAGGAGTAGAAGTGCAGCTGTAGAGGGAGTCATTAAACCCACACTGAATGGCTGCTCCCAGCATCAGCAGTAGTCTCTGCCTATGTGTGTGTGTGCGCTCGGCCGGTCGGCCGGCCGGACTCAGTGGGAAAGCAAAGTGTGAGTGATGGGCCTTCCAAGACCACTTAAAAGCACACACCCACATTCACACTGACATGCATGCATGCACACTCAGTGGCCTAATTAGAGCTGACAGCAGTGGCGTGAGGCGAGTGGGGGGGGATACGAGATGGTGTAGAGAAGCCAGACAGAGAAAGCAGGTGGAGCAGAGAGAGTGATTAAGGAGCAAATGTGTTTTTTTTTTTTTTTTTTTTTAAGTTTTAAAGTGAAGTGTTGGCAGAATGGTGACCTGCTTCTTCAGTCCCTCCCCTCTTGTTAAATGGAAGATGTGTAATATTACCCCTTTTATAAATTTGGCTATTTGTCATATTATTTTCCAAACTTCTGTGAATCTCAGGGGTGAAAGGAACTGAACTGAAAGAATTTTACACCAAAGGCACAAAGGTCTTGACTGATGAACTCTGAAGATAATTACTTTGGATGATTTTATGTTGCTATTTGTTTTTTTCTCTTATCGCTTTATAGTTCTGCATTTCTAATGCACCCTTAATGACGGAAGAATACAGCTGCTCCGCTGAGAGAGTGTTACAAAAACAGCTTTAAAACTCTCAGTGGAACAGTTCTTCAGAGTTCAATCACGTCTATGAATGGGCAACATAACCATTTTAGCTTTGATAAGCTAATCAAGTCCACTTTGAGGCTGTAACATTCATATCCAG
>KV751361.1:707991-731141 GCA_001698575.1 Mola mola
CCGAGTCATTAGCTGTATCTGTGACAGGAGCAGTCCACAGTGAGGTCTCAGCTCGACGGGCAGCCAGTAGATATCAAACAAAACTCAATGCCCACCAGCAGTACAAAAGCCAGTTCCCAGCAGTTTCACACCGATTACTCTGTCTGTGGGTGAGGCAGGAGCACAGTGGCAGTTTTATCTCATCGCAGCTGGGTGCAAGGAGGGCCCGCAACCAAGGGACAAAACTGTTGCTGTACTAGTGGATATGGTAGCATTTAATGCTCTTTGTAGGCTAATGCTCTTTAAGTTAGCAATCACACAATGTTTTTCTTCTGCTTTCAGAATTATTGTTGCTGCCACCATCACAAATTGCTTATTGTATGGACGGGACAGAAATGTGACTTTATGCATTCGTCTACTCGATGGAGGACGGTTTTGTTCCTGGACGCTGTAAAGCAGAGGCTGTAATACACGACGGATGGATTTTAGACCTAAGGGCAAACAAAACTGGCTAGTAAAAATAAGTTTTTTTTGGCTGTATTGGAAATTCAACATGGTGGGCAGCTGAAATAAAAACAGAGAGACGAAGGAACTGCAAAGCAGTTTGCTGGAGTGGGACAAAGTGTACGGACAGTCATCTAAGGAATCCAAGGACACGTGCAGGTAAATGAAACATCTATTGTTTATGATACGATCAATGACACATAAGATAGAGTATACATGATGATCGTGACATTATTCTGTAGCCACTAGGTCGAGCACATAACTCAGAGAAACTTAATAAAGTCACACCTGCGAGGAAACTAATGCAACCAAATGTTCATGTACAACATGTCAAATGAGTGATTGTAACTATAAGGGAAAAACCATTACACGTGAGGTAAAAGAGCCATGTTTCACATTTGATGATCTCAATTATCCACAGGGGTTTGACAAACGTGTACTGTATCTCTAATTTAATGATACACAATTTAACTGAAACCACCAGAGATCAAGAGTAATTGTTTCGGCTATATTGATAGCAGAAGCCTGTGATCTGACACTGAACAGCAGGCCAGCGGGCGCAAATTTAATTTCGACAGAGGAAAACAAAAAGTAATTGTATGTTAAAGAGAAGCGGTCGTGTCCTCGTAATGTTAGACACTCCCTGCTACATCTTTAGATGAAGCACAGGCTAACAGTATGTGCAGAATGTCGTAAATGAGATGCATGATGATTGCTCATGTGTGCATTGCTTGATTATTGTACGTTTTTTAGAAAAAGTGCCTCGTGAGTGTTGCACAGAGTGCTGAAGGCTGCTACAGTATGTTCACGGAAGCATCTCTGAGTGACTTTTAAAAACTTCTTAAATATGAAAGTGTTCTTTTTATTTTAGCTCAATTGAAGCTGTATGGTACAATTTCCTTTGTTTCTCTTTGCATGAATAATCAGCTCAGCTTTTTGCCTTCCAAAGATAAAGCTGGAGGTAGCTGTCTGATCAGTCTTTAATAGAAGCAAAAAACAGCGAAAAGGTAAGAAAATATAGCATTTGTACAATGTACATGCTATATTTTCTTACCTTCTTGCTACCTAAAAATCAGAAACTCTGCAGCCACAGAATAAATAAGATTAAATAAGACTGTTCTTCATCTATACAATATGTTCCTGCATGACCTCTGCAGAATAAGTCCATAAAAATAGATATATCCACACTATAAATACATAAAAACCTGTAATGAGGATAACAATAGTACAAGAGTACAATTGGAAGAGCTACAGAGGATAAAAAGAATAATATAAACGATCCTCTGTAGAGAAATTATGACAATGATGAAGCTGGCTTCCAAGGCTAATGAAGCGAGATAATACAATCCTGGTTTCCAGTTTATGTTTAGAACTGGGTTTGACCACATTGTAGCTGTTAACGCCGTGCCTGTGGTTCCCTCAGGTGTCAGCAGGGTTGAATTCTTGTTAACGTAACTCACACACACACACACACACACACACACACACGCCTACACTCCGAGTTGAATCACACACAGAGCTTTGGCATGTTTGGAGAGGCAATCACCCGCTCATAAAAACACACCCACACACCGTTTCACATTTTTTCCCGTGCAGAGACACACATTTGTGTACGCAGGAACACCAAGGAGTAGTTTGACATTTTAGGAAATATACCTTTGCACTTTATCTGCCAAGTGCTTAGAGATAGATGCCACAGGGACAGCCTTGCTGTATTTGGAGGTAACGACGCCCCATCGAACGTGAGTGCAGTACCAATCCTCTTAGCAAGAAAGCAAGTATTAACATCAACCTTTCATTGTGTTTACTGAAGTTTACAGTCCTCAAATATCTTCTTGTGCACGACATAGTTTGGAATTCTTTGCAGGAAAATGGACAGAGCTGCAAGAAAATGTTATCATCGTTCTCCAGCAATTCCGGCGTCATCAGTTCATAATTAAGAGCGCGTCCTCATAACCCAGCTGCTCTCCTGGATAAATATTTGAGGTTGTCACACACTCTCCCGGTAACACGTGTCCTTGTCTAATATCTAACTTGTTAGAGAGAGACAGAATACAGCTGACTTCCACATGACCCTGCCCAACCTGCCAATCTGTCGCACAGGAAAGGTGTTTTTCCAATACGTGGGTTTGTAAAAATGAAGCTTCAAGGTTTCTCTTCTACATGTTTGCACCTTTATTGTGAAGAAACACATCCAGTCACAACACCCTCCATCCATTCGCCCCTTAAATTTCAGGCCTCTTCAGGGTTGTCAAAGCAGAATTTCTCCAGCAATGGGCCTTATGGCAAAGAATGCAGCATAATTACGTTTCAGGTCCTAATATACTGATATTAAATAGTTTGAATAAATAATTGGCCAATTCCTCTTATGCTCTAAAAAGTCACAAAAGCCATCATTGTTTTTTTCTTTGAAAATGACTATAGTAAGGAGTTTGGTCACCAGGACCATTTAACTTGTAGGTGCTTTAAGGAAGTCGAAACATCAGAAATAGATACTTTTTCTTTACTACTAACTATGGTCAAAATGTTATTTACAGTGTCTGGTGACCTGTGTTTGGTTGAAAAATTCATGTTTAATTTCCCCTTATTTCGTTATGCTGAATGGAATCCCATGATTAAATGAAATTTGGCCTGATCGCCCAAACCTGTCGTTGCCCATCATGGATGTCATCAGAATATCCTGACCTTTGGCGTATGAGCTCTTTGTGTGGAGAAGAAAGGCCAGAGGGGGCGGACGGAGCTGAGGATTAATGTGAGAAAACAAAATTCCCATCAGTGTGCAACCTTTGTCTCTGAGCACTGCAAGTGTGACAATTCAGTAAAAGGTTTTCTTTTCACTCTTTGTTGTCAGCGTGGGATTACAAATGCCACAACACACACACACACACACACACACACACACACACACAGACACGCTACAGAAACACAGAACATGGAGGTTAGCATCGTCAAAGAAAACAAAAGAAAAGAAAACTACCAATTGTTACGCACGAGTCACCTCTCTTTGAAATGTATTTATGCATATTATTCATTCTCGTTCTGTGATTTACCCATATGTTGTAAAGGTCAGGGTGTAGCTACAGTTTTAGAAGGTTTTAAAAAGTTAGGTCACAATAAGTCATCATAGAGATGTTATAGGTGCACATGTACCCCAATCATAGCCTGAGACACTGTAACACACAGGCCTCCATCAATGTGAAATGTCAAAAGCATGTTTCATAAGGCTGTAGTAAACAAAACAAACAAAAATATAAAATGTAAAGAGTACTGGAATATTTTAAGAATTAGTACTGTTTTCAGGTTAAAGTATTCAACTAAAAATGTAGATACAAATAATCAGTCAGTCAAATATACTCTGAGTAAATGTTAATGTGTTACATGTGGGCTGTATAGGATGGAGTCTTAGCTTTGAATCAAGAAACTGGCCTCAGAGTGCTAAGCATCGATTTTAGGACATTATTGCTTCTACTCAGTCACAGATTCATCGTGAAATGTATTGAAACACGATACTTAAATTAAAACTTAAAAAGTACAAATACACCAAATTATTTGCAGTCATTTGACTACATGTAATTCATTACTTCTGCCCCTAAAATGCATTTAAATATGTGTGTAAAAAGCAAGCTAGCCTATTTTGATAATAGCAACTATTACCAAAGAGCTTGTCAATAACTAATTTTACAAAAAAAAGAAAAGCTTTAAATGATTACCACAGCCTATTGCATATTTCCCCACTGTGCAGGAAGCTATTAATAGTTTATAAAAGTTAGCCGATGAAAACTTTCATTTCAGATACATAACTTGCTTCCGATTCTGGGAGGGAATAAAACTTAATAAAACTAGGGGGAAAAGTTTTTTAACCAGCTTTATGTTTTGTTCTTTGCAAATTTGAATTTCCATGAGAGCCGATTACACAAACAGGTGTTGCTACTAAGCAGCATTGATGTTTATTTTGTCAGGCGGCTTTGTAATCATTAAACTTACAGGATCCGTAATCAGCACGGCAGCACAGTACTCGTGTTTGCCTCAGGGTGACATTAAGTTAGCATTTATGGGCCTCGATGAAACTGATTCTTCCTTCTCAGTAAAAACATGTTAACGGGTCCAATTATCCACGACTGCAGTTGAAATAAAACACAAGCGAACGTAGACTGTGGGACAGATTTTAGAGGTTTAACGAGCAGAATGTTTACTGGGATGCACAATTCCGATTTTTTGCTGACCAAAAGAGGCCCCTTTCATAGTAGAGAGGAGATATATAAAAGTGTCCATATGTACTTATGTACTTATGTACTTCCATTTAGGTTGTACCATCAGTGATTTCTGCAGGCCTAATGATATTCAATGAAAAAAATTAGAGTTAGTTTTTCTGGGGCCTTAAAGTAGAGTTCTCCCATTGGAACACACAGTGGTGGCAGCCATTGTTTCAATACTACAGACTACAGTACACACAGCATTCGTACGACGCCACCCAGTGGAGATCCCAACACTCTACAGACCCCTCTGTGTTTACAAACATGTAAGGATTGCGTTGGAAGCCATCAAACTGCATGGTTAGGTTTTTTTGGTTTGTAAAAGTTTGCTACGCTGGCTTTTCTTCTATTATTCCCACACTAATTGGACATTAGTTGGGATCTGAAATTGTAACTGCTCCATGTAAACAAAGCCTCCATTTTACACACTTTTCTTTTAGTAAAACTAAAAAACTTTAGGCTCAAAACTATGTCATTACTACATTACTTATTAGTAAAGTTTAGATGGAATGCATAAATGATAAATAAAGTGCTGCTGATGTAATGTATCCATGTTACCTTAAATAATCAGAGGCCTATAAGCAAATTCACATTACTACTTCATGTAAAGAAACAATATTAGGAATAAACTATTTCACTGCAGAAAACTACAACATAAGCACAACGATAACATTTTCTGCAAGATGAGGAGATAAAGAAAATGTCAGCATTACAGAAAGCCTGTGACTCACCAAGGACTTTGTTGGCCAAAGGGGTTTCCAGCATCCAAATTAGTGGTACACCAATATTTAATGAATTTTAAATTGCAATCGAAAGCTGCACACACACACACACACACACACACACACACACACAGAATGCTCTGGCTTGGAGGCTCTTTAATCCTACTTAAAATAGCCACATCACTACTTCCTGGTTCAACATGGGGACAGTTTGTATGTGTATGCACATTGAGATCTATTGTAGATGTAGAAATCTGTGGTGCATTTAGAGTTTACTGTGAGTGGAAGTATTTCATAGTTCACTCATGTGTTTTTAATGTCATATATGTTTTGTGTTGATGATTTAATCATATTGAGTACACTGTACAGACACTCAGGGAAACGAGTGAGGGGCGTGTTTGTGTGTATTTCTACATTCCCTCTATGTTGTAGGTCAAGTCACTGGAGGGACAGGCTGATCGTACATTTGCATTAAGTGGATAAATATTGAAGTCACAAATTCCGTATTTCATGAAAATCTTTCTGCATATCAGCAATTGCACGTCATTTAACTGCCGAGTAAGTTGCACCCAACTAATTTAAGTTTTATTAAATCGGATCAGAATTCATGCTTTTTAGTTAACAGTAAGCAGGATTACACAAATGTTACCGGATGGATATCAACCAAACTTGATGTGGGGGTTGCAGATTGCACCAGTGAAGAACGTTTCAAAGATTGATACGGGTCCAGATTTTCATATTGAAGGGGCCTGATGGGCCTCAGTGGAGGTGCAGTAAGTGCTCTAGTCACCTCCATTCAGCCTCTGGAACAATGTGACTCAGGCAGACACAGTTGTTTTGATAAACTAAACCTGTTAGAAAGCATTGCTCATTTGGGGAGCATAGCAATATGAGGGTAGTGAGGTAACAAATGTTAACAGCCCCCCTGTGAACCACATGAGCTGCTGGTACTACAAACTTGATACACACTGATACACTCAGATTTGTGGCTGCTGCATTTGATTGATTTATTTTTTTTAATCTATGCCTGTTTCTTTTGAACGGGTAACCTGTCCTGTCCTTAATCATTTCCACCCGCTTCCAGTTCCTCCCTGGCCTGGTCTTCCGGTATACTTCCGGTTTCCCAGCTCACAGATCTTTCCCCACCCAAGTGTCTTCATCAACCTTTAACATTTATTAGGGGAGAAATTTCCAGCGTAGTGGACTTAACTTCGTCACTTGGATCATGGTTCCACTGGGAACAAGTGATATAAATGAAACCTTTGTTAGAGGATGAAACAACAAGAAGAGATGAGACGCAAAGGAAATCTTCCTGACTGAAGTAGCACTAAAAGCTTTATTTTTAGACTCAAAATGATAGTTACCCAACATCCTCTACCTATGTAGAAATGACACGAAAGCATGGGAGGAAAGGGTGGTACTGGATTATGAAGGTGCCCGGTTAAGAATTCTAATGCAACAGTCTTGTTTGACAAGGTTTGGAATGAATTTTTCAAGAAGCGAGCTTTTAACAATAAAGTGTTAAATGTAAAAGCCACATCTTTTCAGTATCCCCGAGCAAAGAGACACGGAAACCCGAAGGTCACGATGGGTCTCCTGAAAGATAAGCGTGAAGAGATGGGGAAATTTCAGTTTAGCTCAGAAATCCCAGCCCGTGCCGCAGTGAACCCAATGCAAACAGAACACATACACATTTACAGGGAAAAAAAAGTATTTTTTATGTGTAATATGTATGAGTAAGTTTTTTTGAATGAGTATTAAAGACAGTAGTGTGAAGTTGTGGGTTTTAAATTGTGTTTTTTTGCTGTTAATGTGTCTTTCTCTTATTGACTGATATAAACTGTAAAGACTGTAATTGTAACTGTATTTTTTTTGCCCCAACACATGTAGTTCTCAGTGGTGTCCTTATCACAAAAGCCTTGTTTCCACCAAGCACTACAGTACTGTGCAGTTCGCTACCCATTAGTACCCATTTTTGCCGTTTTCACTGTCAAAAGTTGTGAATTGTACTGTTAAAAATCAAACCGTACTGTTCCACTTTTGTCAACCTTTAGGTATAATATTTAGGTCTAACTTTGACGCTATAATGTAACACTTCGCTGTGTATATGGAGCCAATTCGGGTATTTAATTTACGTTTTTTATTTAAAATAAGCTTAAATTTATTGAAAATTTTCACTTTTCATTTTTTAAAATCGATTTTCCTATTTGTCGTTTTACTTTCACAGTTTCAGATCATATTCTTTCAGTTTCAACCTTTTGGCTTTTATCTGATGTGATTAACAAATGGAATCATTCACATAAAAGATCTTTTTTTTTTTTCTGTTTCATTGGATTCACGGTTGAGATTTCTGAGCTAAACTGAAACGTCCTCACTCTCCTCCCCACTATCACTTTTCAGGAAGCCCATCTTGACCTTCCTATTTCCATGTCTCTGCTTGTGGAACCTATTTTGTCTTTTTTTGAGGCTCAACATAAAAATGTAGTTTTTCAATCAGACTTATTTTTTCAAATGAATACAACCTTTGACTCCGGTTTGTGAACTCCAACCCGTAGGTACAGTTGCCAGTAGAAACTGAACCGCGCTGCTTGGTGGAAATGAGGCTATGGTTTACTGAAAACATCAAATGAGTGTCTTTCTAGCTAAAATCCCACAGTATTGTTTGACCTATTCGTGTTCGGGTAAACTCAACAAAACAAACAAACAAAACACTCGCCAAGAAAACACAAGTTAGAGATCATGAGGTACATCAATGATCAGGCAGGAGAGCCGCAGTCAAGAGTTCTGCTCAATATGCTGCTTCTCGATAAAGACCCATAGACCTCGATCACAGAGTGATTAAGAATAATCAGTTCATAAGAAGAGGTTAAAATCAAAGATTACGCATAAGCATTTTATTTTCTGCTTTCTGCCCCCTCCTTTTTTTCTTTGTATATGCTTCCTTTGGGGTCCATTTTTAGGAAGTACAATGTCACTTTTCATTCTTTTGCTGATGATGTGGAAAATCTATCTGCCCTTAAAGACAAATGATCGAGCCTCAATCCAGGTCTTGCTTGACTGTTTCAGGATATTCAATCTTGGATGGAAGTAAACTCTCTCAACTTGAACAAAAATAAAACTGAGATGATTTTATTTGGTTGACAAAACCTTTTGGAAGGCTACGGCAGCGCCATTGGCACCCTTGATTCTCACTGTCATCATTTTACCAACATCTTGGTGTACTCTTTGACAGGGGCTTTAGGTTCAATAAGCAGATCAGCTCAGTAGTCAAAACAAGCTTCATTCATTTAGGACAGAATTTAGGAAGATAAAGCCTTATCTCCCAAGATACGACTTTGAGAGACACATTCGTGGCTTTGTAAGATCACATTTTTTGTTTGTTGGTCTTGACCGGACATCGTTGCGCCGCCTACAGGTAGTCAGAAAATGCTGCTGCCCACCTGTTAACTGGAAAGAAACGGCGTGAGCACATCACTCCTATTCTTGCATCTTTGCACTGGCTCCCTGTTAATTTCAGGATACATTTTAAAGTTTTATTAATTGTTTTTAAACGTTTAAATGGCTTGGCACCATGTTATTTATCTGTGCTCTTACAGCCTCACACTGAGGTCTTCCAACCAGCTGCTCCTGGCAGTACCTTGGTCCAGTCTAAGCACACGAGGCGATAGAGCCTTTTCAATGGTGGCCCTGAAGCTGTGGAACAGCCTACCTCTTCAGATCAGAGTGCAACAATCATTTGAGGAATTGAAAACTTTGCTTAAAACCCAACTTTTCTCCTTGGCGCTCAGGCCCAGCTAGGCAAAACACCTTGGCTTTTACTTTATTCATTTTACTTTGTTTTTATCCTGATTTTATTGCTGCTTTATTGATTTTACTTGCTTATTTATTTTGCCTATTCATTATTATGTTAACTTTTATCATAGCCTATTTATATTTTCTTATTTTAATTATTGTGCAGCACTTTGGTCAACTGAGGTTGTTTAAATGTGCCATATAAATAAACTTTGACTTGACTTGAGTTCTCCATTCACGATCACAAAGCAAGTGTGTGTGTGTGTGTGTGTGTGTGTGCACTGTGGTGCGGGAAGAAGGCTCCTAGAATTTGATGGTTCCATTCTTTGCTATCATGAATATTTGATTCAGCTCACCATCCCCCAAGGTTCCATTTCCAAATGAAATTTAAACTAACATCTTCAACAACAAACTACAGGAGCAGCGGCGGCAGCAGCAGCAGCAGCCTGTGAGAGCTTATAGTCAGTCACCTACAGCCTGACAGGGCTGATGTATGTAGGGATGTGTGAGGTCATTTTTTTCCTCTTTTTCACTCACAACATCTAGCATGAAAGAGAGAATACAGCGGAAAAAAAGTTTTGCCGAAAGGTTATTGGGTGGAACATGTCAAAGAGGAAGACAAATTCATATATTTATATATTCTAGAAAAAATACTATTTTCTATATTCTAGCAAATACAATGTCCATGGGATAGACACACACTAAGAAAATGAAGGAAACATGAGGCAAAGAGAAGTAATGGAGGTGGATGATGGCGTGAAAGATAAAAGGAAAAAGGCTAAAGTATGTTTGTCAGAGATTGTGCGAGTTAGGAGTTAATCAGAGTTAGGATATGTGTGTGTGTGTGTGTGTGTGTGTGTGTGTGTGTGTGTGTGTGCGTGTATCCTATATGATTTTGTTTAATACGTTTATTTTCCTTGAAGGAAATAACCCCCGAATGTGGTTTTACCTCGATTGCAGGGGTGTGGAAAAGAATGATTACAGGAGTGTAACTTTTGACAAAGGGTTGGGGAAGGTGCTTTCTTGTTTTAAGAAGGCGGCATCGCATTGCACAAAAGCTCTGTCAAGGAGGTTATTTTTTTGCCAAATGCAGTTTGGTTGTTTGAGAGTTTGTGTGTGTGTGTGTGTGTGTGTGTGTATGTAAGTACAGCAAAATGCGCATACAAGAGTATATAAAACTGGGGCAAATCACCCCTATAGCCTTACCAAATTACTAGATGATATATCATTTAAATATAGCACTAAATAGACTGGAAGCACTTGTTACAGGGTGAATAACACGTTGTCTTGCCTTGGTGGAGGTTTGCTTTAGTTTTTATTACAAACTTAGTAAAAGAGCAAAGTTACAATGGCTCAATTTTGGTGGCTGGTACTGCAGTACAATCCTTCCCATGATCTTGGACTGAGCACTAATTTTAATCTTGGCTTTAAGGACACCTCACTATTCTCAGACACCTAAATAACAGTTTGTGACTTTTACTATCTAGTCTTGCAGGGATAAATAATGAAGAGCTTGTTCAACATTTATCAGCCAGAATGTCTGAAAGTGGATTGCTCAGGTTCGGAAAAGAATTAGCTGCTGTGTAGAGGATATTTTCACCCAGACGCCAGTGCTAATTTGTCACCATAATTGGACAAATAAGTAGCTCCTATCATGGAATGCCTTTTTGCTATGACGGAAATGATCATTATTGAATCCCAATTACTGGGTAATGTGAAGATGCCGCAGTTAATTGTTTTTCACAAGCACAGCTAATTGGTTCAATAATAGGTGGTTCGGCCTTTAGCTACGGATACACAGTGAATAACCCCAAGTGTGGAATTTTGTAATTTTGAGGACAAGGCCACTTGACCTGCGGCAGGCAATTTTTTAAAGGCGCAATAGCCACATGCCATTAGTTAATTCTAATCCACCTCTTAAAGCCTTATAATTTCGTTATAATTCATACTGACAAAAAGCTTTACGATCATGTCCCATCAGTTCACGTATTTAGGCCTCAGTCAGAGCTAAAATGTGCTATTATAATGAGCAGGCTACACTAGGACTGCAGCCAAAGCGAAATAGCTCACTTAGTAGTGATCCAGAATAAATGATGTATTTAATTCAAAATGACATTCATTGAAGTATTTTAATCTAAGTTTTAATGTCTTATGTTTGGAGTTTGACTGTTAGACTGTTTGTTAACAGTTTCTTTTTCTTCTTCCTGGTGTGCTCTGTTAACATTTTCCCACAACAGATGGTTTTCTAAAGTCGCACGTTGCATTTTGGATTGTTTTTACAGTATCTGCCACTCTCTTTTGGAAGCAGTGGGTGTGCTGCTCTGTGTTGTTAGTCATGTCAACTCGACCGACCGTGGTCATCATGACCGCCGGTGAAATTCCTGCCTTGATTACTACTTAAAATTGTGGTGTTTCCATATTCAGCGATCACGCGACCACGTCAATTGAATCTTGGCAAGTTTTAGGACATAGGGTTCAAATGTTGTGGCACATGTATAAAAATTAGAAGTAAGTAATGACATGTTATGGATATACTGTACTGTCAGTCTGGAGACATTTGACAGTCCTGCTTAATGCTGGAGTGGTCCATCAGATTGGGGGTAATGCAGGCTTAAAATTGTTACATCTTGTAGTTTTAGGGAGGTGCACGAAGTGATGTCAAATGTCATGACCTCTATTCACCATTTTAGGTGGATTTGTCCGTTTATGTAATGTCAAAGGTCAATGAACTGGATGATGGACCGAAACACCGAAAAGGTCGGAAGAAGAAAGAAAATGTTGCAGACGTCAGCGTAACACAAAAGGAGGGAGGAGTCCGGACAAATGAGTCTTATTATTACTGTGGCTATTCTGTAAAAAAATGACAGCATTCGCGGGGTTTTGTCTTTAATAGTTTACAAAGCACCATGACAACAAACATTACACATCCGAACCACTAACATGTGGATCATAGTTTGGTTTTGACAAGATATGAATGTCTGTGCATTGGTTTGGCCCTTTTTTTTGTTGCAGGTTTTCCTCTTTCTGCTGCAGGTGGAAGATGAGAAGGTTCATAAATCTGACTGAGACTATGTTTGTTTAGTTTGTGTCTTACAGTCACACACACACACACCCCGTTTATACACACACAGACGCTGCGAACACACTGATGACTGACTTATGCATTCCATCTCATTGTTTGTTTTACTTTTGCTTTGATAAAATAATTATCTTACTTTAAAGTATGTGCGTCCTCCCTGATTTTTCTCACACTTGGAGTCAGAGTGTGACAGCATGTATGTGTATGTACCGCAGCGTCCTACTTTTTGCCCCGCAGTCATTGAGGTCAAATAAGGAGCAAACATGCACACACCCACTGTCACGCTGTCAAGTTACATTTTCATAGATGCAATTAAAGAAGTAAAGCCGCATCATCCACACGATCGATGACAACCACAGAGCCAAGCCTGCTGCCTGTTTCCTGTTGGCCTGGGAACACACACACACACACACACACGTTGATACTTAACATGAATGATATTGGCCACTGTTGCATAACATAACACATTTCTGTAAAAGTAAAAAAAGACACACGTAAAGCAGACGAGGGAAAGGTGTCACATACCATCATCACCAAAGACAAGTCAGAATACGATGACAGCCAAGAAGCCATGGGCACATAGAATTCTACATAGACTCTCATGCATCACCACTACATGGTACCCACTCAGCCAACCTCAACTCTACTCACTTCTTTCAATTTTCCACTGGGATAATCTGGTATCGCTGCAATTTTTAGTACCATGATAGTAAAATGGTAAAGTTTTATAACTGTATGGACACTGCTTGCTAATATGTTTCCTTTTCGGACTCTTCTGCTTGATGCACTGATATTTTTGTGGGGCTGTAACGTTGAGATTGCCAATGAAATATAAGTAAAAGGGTTTTTACACACATTTACAACAGTCTGCATGATGAATTTCTTTTATGTATCTGTGGACTATTATGTGGCGTGTACTTTGATGTGTGAAAACACTAAGATCAAGCTTGGGCAAAGATCTTTCTCCCCTGGAAGTGTGTCTGTAATTTCACGTGGAAATCAAACAGGCCTCACTGCATTATTTGGAGTTGCTTAATGTTAACATTATTTTATTTTGAAGCAAGGAAGTATAGTTCCAGGTGTGATGTGATAAAGATACAGCTGAAGTAAATGATCAAAACAGAATACATTTAAAAAGAGAAGAAAGAAAAATTACACTTTGATGTTAAACCTTGGTCAGAGAGAATCATCACATAGGGAAACACTTGATCTGAAATACACTGCACACCATACAAATTTAAATATGTACTAATGTAGCTACAGCTCATTTAATAGTCTGTAATATTGGACTATATACACCAATGTTGTTGTCGTCCGATAACCTAAGTAATGTTTCTCACACTCTGCTGATATCTTTAGCGGTTGTCTCAGTGCCTTCAGCTTCTTCTCCAAACAAATTTGTCTCCTCGCTGTGTCAAACAGCGTAAAAACAGTTGTTATTAACAAAATTTTACTAAGGCTCTGTTCATTTTGGGGTTGTAGAGGCTGTCCAGTGAGCCAACATGCACAAGAGTGGCCCCTCGGCTCTATTTGAGCTTAATGGAATTGAACCTAAATAAGTACCATTGGACACATCTGTCTTTATCCTGCTATCTTTTGCCCAATGACTGCTATCGTTTACACAACTTTTGTTCTTATTTGCAACTGGCGTTGAGTCTGTAGTGCCCCCAAAAGTCACACACACACTCAAACACACAGACACGCAGTCACATGGAGAGTGAAGCTCAGACATCATGGGACCTGATGTGGGCCGGGGGTTTTCATCTGATTGCACTTTACATGCACTCTGGTTTTCGTGACGGTTGCTGTCCCTCCAGGACACTGCGCTGCCTGAGCCAAAAGCTGTGACACCGATGAGGAAGCTGAAGACTTGTCAAGCCTCCGTGCGGATGAGGGATGAAATAACTGTCCGAGTAGTGGGCTCCTTCAGGATGAGAGTTCAGCATTTTCATTGATTTGAAGTGATGAACGACAGTCTTGAAGTATTTCAGCTAAACATATGAATACCTCTTTCCTACTAAACTCCAAGTTGCTCACCTTGAAAGTTAAACTGACATATTTATTGAGTAGAGATATTTCTGACTCAGCACCAATGGATTAATTTAGTTAATGTTGTTTGTTCTAAGACTTGTTTATTTACCCTATGCAGGTAAGTCACGTTTCCCAGCAATATTGTTTTGCTCAGGCCTCCTGACTCAGCTTTGTTACATATGTATGAAAAATGCATTTGAGTTCTGACAAGGTCAGAGTAATGGGGTAACGGACACACACCGTAAGAGCAAAAAGCAAGAATTCTGACTTTATTCTGAGAGGTTTGGCTGTTTTCCTAAGAATTTCACACACAATTGTGAGTGAATAAAGAATTTTGACATTGACAGAACTCATTTTTTCATAAAAGCCCCTATCTCGAAAACGTTTTTCACATGTGGCCCTAATTCTCTTCTGTAGTGAACAAAATGATCCAAAATAAATTAATGTGTCCAGTCCCGCATCATTTCAGTTTTTTGTTTAAAAAACTGGCTAAAGTTACCCTGATGCGTCTCTGAAGTTACACTATTGCTGATTGCGAATATCTTATATCAGTTTTGTGTGCCTTACCTTATCTCACTCCTTTCCATTTTGCTAAAAATAGTCCTAATAAAAGGTGATTCTGCTGCCTCAGTGTGAGATTCTGCAGCCTGGATAATGAAGCCGCAGGAGATGCACGTTCAGAGCAGAGGTAAATCAGTTCACACTCACTTTTGTCCAATCGTACACAGACACACAGTATGTAGCACATGTACAGTCTGCGGTTGGAATTAAATCATTTGACCTCTGACCTCTCTCTGGATCATTGAGAACATCCTCAACACCTGGGTGCAGCCTCGACGACGACCTATAAATAGCAGGCAATTTAGATCAAGAGTGGAAGTCGTATCTCAAAGATTAATGATTTCCCTCTACAGGCATTTTACTACTTTTTGTTCTATCAGTCTTATCGCTTCTCTCTCCTCCCACCTGCTCCCATTCGCTATCTCGCCCCTTTGTGTTTTCCCAGCTCTCTTACTGCCTCTGTCTGCCGTTGTGTTTGCATCCACTAATTTGTGTATATAAATGCGTGTGAGTGTTGGTAAATGCATTATAGCCCATTTTCTTGTGATTCAAAGCCTATTCTTTACAGTCTCTTTACCTCCACCTACCTGTGCTTGCTGCTCCTAAGACTGTTAGCAAGGACCAATAAGATGTTAACCTTGTGATACCTTCCATGATATTTGCATTTCTATGGACAATTAGAGCCATGTGAAAAATGCACTGAGCGCTGATATTTTTCTCAGAATTCTACAGAACCCGGCAGGTGAAGCTTGGTAGAAAAAAAGAAAAAAAGAATAAAGCATGGCCATGCATTAATACCACATGGGAACAAGATTTGTCAATTTATCATAAGGAGCTTTGCGATATCCAGAAATGTAGTTTCATCAAGTTTCATCAGTTTTCGTTTTGTTTTCATTTTGAGGGGTAAAATAAAAACAAAATCACTTGTCCATTTCCAAAAACATCTCTAAAGAGTGCAAAGCTTTTAATAATTAATCAACAAATTGTAATAAGGCTTGGTGACAACTTAAGAATCTTGCGCCCATGCGCTGTTAATTTGCCGTAGCCGTGTTTATCTAGTTTCTTTTTATTTTTTTCACTAGTGTCACCTCCTGTCTCTGTAGAATTTTGACTTTAAACTCAATATAAATTGGAATCCTGAGTGAAAACTCTCTGAGACTGAAGTCCTAATTCTAAATAGAAAGAATAACAATTTTTTCACCTTTTCCCAACTCAAATATTTTTCACGGATGGCCCTAATCCTCTTCCGCGTGTTTCTGTATTTTTTTTT
Source organism: Mola mola (assembly GCA_001698575.1). NCBI lineage: Eukaryota > Metazoa > Chordata > Actinopteri > Tetraodontiformes > Molidae > Mola > Mola mola. The sequence goes on from KV751361.1 coordinate 724,183, forward strand.
TTATGAACAAGTACTGTAGCCTGTTTCTCACCTGAGGCCCATCAGATTAGTGTGGAGGCAGTGGTGCTACCCAATAGTTAGATTTTTGATACCAATTCTCAAAAAAGTTAATTAAACATTCACAAAAAAGTTAGGTAAATAATTATTTAAAATTGAAATGCATAATTTCATTGACTGGTTAGATTTAAAAATCACAAAACAAACTAATTCTGCCACTACTCTGCCAAAGTTCTTGGTGTTTTTGCCTCAGATAAAGTACAAAATGATCTTTTGAGCCTCAAAAATTATGCACTGTTAAAAACAAAGTAATTGATTTAACTGAAAATTAAAAAAAGTTAGTGTCTGGTCTGGGCTATTTTAAGGTCACTTAACTTGAAAAGAAGAGTTGAGTTCATTTTAAATCCTTAAATTTCCTTAAATTGTCTTCTTAATTTTTTGAAGATACAATTTTAAGGAAGACTGGACACCAACTTTTTCTGAGTTAAAACAATGACTTTGCTTTTTGATAGAATAGACAGTGATAGAATAGAATAGAATAGAATAGAATATGACCCAAACTGCAATAAATTCATAGTGACAGTGATTGTCAGTCCAAAATTTCAACACATTCAACACAAACGTTAAACAGCAGCACACTCACCAGGTTACAAAATGCAGATTAATAAATATATTAGTCTGTGCCTGTTATTCTATAAATTTACAGTATATCGTTATATTACCAATTATATAAAACATTTATATAATTACACACTTGAATGCATTTATTCCCGTGCCAGTACCGTTAGCTGTAGTGCAGTGCTAGCTTTTGAAATTACAAAACAGTACTGTCGTCTTAACCCGTAACTTTTGTGACATTTATAAGTTTGTTTTTAACAACATATATATGTACATTGTCATATCCAAAGAATATGTGTATTGTTGCACTTTAGAAAAGAAAAAAGAAGTTAATTTGCTGTATTCAGAGCATATAGATTAGAAAGTGCAAAGTAAAAGTCACAAGCTTCAAGAAAATAAATACACAGTTCAAATCAAATCAAATTTTATTTGTATAGCCCAAAATTAAAAATTACACACTGTTTCACTGGGCTTTGACAAACACTACAGATGTGACACCGTCTTCCCTTAGACCCTCAAGTGACAGGCAGGACCACAGCAGCAGCTCCTGCTGCGACCTAGGAGCAGAAATAGAGTCCGAGGAGGAGAGGGAGAGAGGAGCTCAGTGTATCATGGAGTGTCCCGCCCTGGCAACTTAAGCCTATAGTAGCATAACTAGGGGCTAGATAGGCAGGCCCTAACTAATAGCTTTATCAAAAAGGAAAATTTTAAGCCTACTCTTAAAAGCAGAGTGCGATTCTGCCTCCTGTATTGAGACTGGAAGATGGAGCCACAGGAGAGGAGCTTGATAGCTGGAGGCTCTGCCTCCCATTCTACTTTTGGAGATTCTTGGGATCGCCAATAACCCTGCATCCTGGGAGCGTAAGGTTCTGGATGGGCGATCGGGTACTATGAGCTCTTTAAGATAAGATAGTGCCTGACCATGAATGGCTTTGTGGGTGAGGACAAGAATTCTAAATTCTATTCTGAATTTAACTGGGAGCCAGTGCAGAGAAGCCAGTACGGGGGAAATATAGTCTCTGATATTAGTTCTTGTCAGTACACACACTGAAATCTGTTTTACATGTGAGTTGAAAGACAGCTCCTTTTTAAAGATAACACTCAGATTTCTTACAATGGTGCTAAAGGCCAAGGCAATGCCATCCAGATTATCTATGGTGTTGGATAATGAATCTCTAATATGTTTAGGGCCCAGCACAATGACTTCAGTTTTATCAGAGTTTAATAATAAAATGTTATGAGGCATCCAGTCTTTAATGTTCTTAAGAAATGCCTGGAATTTAGCTAACTGATGGGTTTCATCTGGCTTCATTGATGAGTATAATTGTGTGTCATCTGCATAGCAATGAAAGTGTATGGATTTATTTTTAAATAATATTACCTAAAGGAAACAAGTATAGAGTGAATGGTATTGGTCCAAGCACAGAACCTTGTGGGACTCCGTGACTAACCTTGTCATACCTGGATGATTCATCATTAAAATGAACGAAATTAGATCTATCGGATAAGTAGGACTTAAATAAACTTAAAGCATATCCTTTAATGCCAATTTTGGTGTTCCATCCTATGTAGTAGGATGTGATTATCATTCATGTCAAAAGCTGCAGAGATCTAATAAGACTAGTACAGAGATAAGTCCCTCATCAGATGCAGTGAAGAGATGTGGGTTTTTCTTGACAGTACGTGTCCATTTAGAGAGTGCATTTGTGATTTGGGAAAAGTGGAAAACTGACCAAATGCAGTGGCCAAGTGTAATCAGGATGATATAATGTAAAAAACATGAACACGTTTTTTTGTCCCTTTATAGTTTATGCACAACAAAAACAAAACAAAACACCTTCCAACATGGATGCCATGCCAGAGGAGTTTCTGGTTTCTCTCCAGCTTCTTGGGTCTGCGCAAACTGAAGAACTCTGATCCTGCAAGCACAGGTAGTGTGAAAAGTTGAAAACTGCACTAAATACACTGACAAGCTCACAGAAGAAGAGAGAGAGAGGCTCAAAGCACAAATTTGCCAGTGACTTTTTTTTTTTTTTCATTTGTGTTCACTTTCCCGTGAAGAAGTATTCAGGGGCAGTGACAAGTCAGTGACAAATGATACAAAAACATATTCAACAATGTTTTTGTTTGTCTGGTGCTAAAAGCCTCAGGATGGAGGGATGGCAGAGGAGTCAGAGATGCTCGGTTTCTGTCACCTTTGTTTAGAGTGACGGCGACCTTTTTAACCTTTTATAACATCCTTATGGGTGCATGCATGTGTGCAAAACGAATGCATGTGCAGCTGCACTTGTGTATGTGAAAGCACGTTTGAATGTCTGTGCGCACGTGCACGCCCATGTCAGTTTTGTGTGTGTGTGTGCAGGTGTGTTGTGTGTGTGTGTGTTAATGTGGCTTGCTATGGCATGACCCCTGGCCATGGCTTCATTAAACATTTCATTAATGTCAAACATCATTTGCATCTTCAGATTAAAGTAGCCCCATCCCACCACCAGCACACACACTTAGATAGAGCCCCCCCACGCATAAACATAACAACATTTTGAGAAACTGACATCCTAACATGTTTGTATATTACAGGTTCACACACATCGGCACAACGATAAGAGAGACCCACCTCACCTTAATGTATTTTCTTTTGGGTACATGTCTGTACATATATTTTATCTGTAAATATTCTGTAAGTTTAAGTTTTGTGTCTACTGTGTATGACTCAATATATCTGTGTGAATGAGAAAAAGAGAAGAAAATACAATAAAAAAAATTCAGTCAATAGGAATGCAGAGGTTGAATGTACCATTTTCATATCACTGTCATTTACTATAACCTTTGTTGATGTTGAGCTTTATTTCATATCCTTCTCAAAAAGTATTCAAAAAGTAGTTAAATGTATTGTAAAATTCATATTAAAAAAAAATAGCTGCCATTAAATTGGCTGCCATGAATTTGGATCAATTTTGACCAGGGAACGCTTCGATACAGAATAGATATTTTTAGAAATGGCCAGTTGTGACCATTTGACCTTTAAAGTCAAACTCATTTTAAGATTAAATCTTGACACTCTACATACTGAATGTAGCGTACATTATAAGCAAATTGGTTGTTTTGGCTGGAATAGGATTGTTCTCAGTTGCAGCCACTGCCAATGGAAACTCACAGAAATGAAAACAGGATGATTTGACCACAGTAATTGACGGTAGGCTGCTAACAAACAAATAAAACTGAAAACATACGTTCAACTTTTCAACAAGGGGCCACAAAAACAAAAGAATGCTATTTGTCTCCCTATCAGTGAAAAAAAAGGGTGCCATATCTACTTTAAAATATATGTTGAGGTTTTCTTGCAGCCTACTATGTATACCGGGAGTAGTTTAAAAAATAAAAAAATTAAAGAATAAACATTACAAAAGGCCATTTTGACCAAACTGGCTCCAGTGCTGTCAGAGCCTGTGGCTGTTCTGGAACCTGTTCTGGGTGTGGTCTAAAGGATGTTTTTGTACGCCTCTAACCACAGCCAATAGATATAGTCTATTGAAACCCAAGTACTGTACTTTAGGCAACTAAGCTTTTGTACGCCTCTAACCACAGCCAATAGATATAACATAGTCTATTGAAACCCAAGTACTGTACTTTAGGCAACTAAGTAAAAGAAACACTGGTGATCGAGAGGTTTAAAGTAACTCTTACAATGAGTCTGAGGTCAAAAGTAGAAGGGAAGCTAAGTGACATCACATGGGTAGACAGTGGGTAGGAAGTTTGAAACACATGGGTTTTCCCAGTCTGCCCCGATGGAGTACCTCAGGCGTAACTGATTTTATAAAACATGATGTTCAGTAAATCTAAAGTGGGATCACTGCACTTTTGACATGTTTGTTTGCTTGTATTAAAGTTATTTCTCACAGAAGTCAAAATGATTTTGGCTTCAGTCCTCCATTGATTATTTAATGAGAAACGAGTCACCTCTATTCCTGTATGAGCTTGTCACTCGAGTTCCTCTCTATAAATGGTAGCAACACTGACTTCCACAGTGTAAGCAGATATGAAAAGGCTTTTATGTGGTTGTGACTCGAATGCTGAGATATGGTGTAACTGTTTGTCTAAGATAGCAGATACCATCATCATCAGCATCAGATAGCATCATGTAAGTACTTTCTTACATTACGAAGAGACTGTTAATGAGGAATAAGCAGGAACTACAGTCATAGCCTGTTTCATGGATTTTATCACCATCCCCATTTATTCCCCCCCCCTGAAATTATTTAAATCTACAAACAAGCCATTTAAATTGCCTCTGCTAAAACCGCTCATGATATGGGAGTGCTGAAGTGGCAGAAGGCACTAATGAGGATGCTGATCGCAAGTGTGTGCGTGAGAAAAAGATAAAATTCTTGATACGAAGGGCCACTTGCCAGATCTTTCATCACTGTGATTGAGTAAATCCATGCAGGCAAACAAAGATATGGGTATCTGAAGTCTTTACATGTCATTTTGGCTGATTTCCTGTCTTGCTTGCAAAATTCTTAAAGAGACCCTGTAGCAACAGGAATAAAATGTACACAGACAAGATGTCAGCTAATGAATGACCCAAACAAATACACGATTTTTAACTAGAGCTGGTACTTAAATGTACAACAATGACAGGATGAACTGTCTGGGCTCAGTAAATCAAGGTCTCTGCCTCACTCAGTCTGTGTCAGGTGTTTATGAAGAGGTTAATTTCCCACTCCAATAACAAGCTCTTGCTCGTGCCCTACTGGGCTTTCTCAGATATTTAGCATTAGAGAAACGTACTGTGATTAACGCGAAGTTGGGGTGGCTTTGATTAAAGGGGATGTGGAGTAGACCTGACACAAGGGTTTATTTTCCTTTTTTTTTTTCCTCAACACTGATTAATTGGGATATTTCTCATTCCACTCCTGAGACCATGGCAGAATACAGCGTCAGAGGTTTTTTTTTCCTTCTTAAGAACCACAACCCCCCAGAAGTAACTTTTTGAACCGTTGAGGTGCCTTAAGTGTGGCTAAATACAATGTCCAGCAGATGAAAGACAATCGGTAATTAAAAGAAGGTGGTGGAGGGTAACATTACAAGCAACACTGTCAGCAAGTGAGCAAATAAAGGTTGCCTTTGAGAAGTTTCCTGGTTTTATATTCACAGATGGATAACCCCTCAGTTTTAGACATGCTGCAGTGTTTCTACAGCCTCATATTTTTCGGGTTGTTTGTTTTTTAGAGAGACGGTCAAAACTGGTGTCAGGCCCTGGTAATACGTTACGTGACAAAATAATTGTGATAATATTACAAACTATATGATAATAATAATATTACTGTTAAAAGTAACATAGTAGTGTAACGCTCTACACCTAACACTGAGCACGGTGCAATAAAGGCTATGAATACAAATTCAGGCGCTATGTAAGAGGGTGTTAGAGTTTCAGACAGTCGTAGGGGTTGAAAAATGGTTGGTTTACTGACATCCTTTTAACCTGCTCAAGGCAGGACTGTTGCGTCTCTCCATTCTGTATGAAAGTTGCACGAGTGGAATGATTTTTTTACGCTGTGCACTTGCGTTGCCATGAGAAAGTATAGATGTGTGAATAACTCAAGAACTACTGGGTGGATCATTACCAAATTTTACAGGGACAGTAATAAGGATAAGAGCTTAAGCTAAGAAATTTTGGGTCAGATGGTCAGAGAAACAACTAATGGATGCCAATTATCTGTGAGGCAGCAGTGACGATAACAGTCACATATGTTTGCGACCAACAACTGTGAAGTTGAAAAAGCAGCTTAAGTTTCCAGCTTACTCAATGAATAAGAGCAACTATTTACATGCAGGGGAGATCCTGGAGCTCCGTGCTTTTCAAGAAGAGGAGATTGACCATCGTAATACATGGAGAGTCAATGATTATAAAAACTTGGTGATTATAAATTTTAAAATGTCTTGATGCTGCTGTTACGCTTTGTGAATGCTTGGAAAGCAGGATGCATACTTGCTATCTAAAATACCGCTGGCATTATGTCCAGCGTAAAACACCATGGGATAGTAAGGCCATCTAGAGAGGGGTCTTCACTGCGGCAGCATTGTGCAATATTTGTGTGCATTTGACTAAAGAAATTTGTAGGGATGCTATGCTGTAGATTAATTAGCTCTTTATCTCTTCCCCTCGGTTCACTGCCAGTTCACAAAGACACCCACCTGCTGGCTTTTATCTTCCATTTTTTATTTAACAAATGCATAAACAAAACAGATGTTTAAACTGGCTTTGAAGAAACTCTGCATGTGTGCTCTATTACCGTTAGATGTGTGCATAGGTAAGAATGAAATGACTTCCAACAGGCCAACCT
>KV751361.1:740395-753096 GCA_001698575.1 Mola mola
ATAAATGATATAAACTGTGTTTTTGTGATACACATTCTGAAATTGGGACAGAACCATGTGTTCCATCAACTCTTCTTTAAACAAAACTCACTAAATATTTGCAAACCACAAACTTTCAGGACCATTGACTATATCCTCAAACATCAGGGTACACAACTGTACTTCACTGCAGACCTTTCATGCCATTATGGAAGAAAAATTTAAGAAAATTAAAATTGTTTGAGGTTGGATCTTCATTCTTTTGCACATTAGTAGAGATTCATACATTCAGAGATCAGTAGCTCATTAGATTTTCAACATTTTCTGACATCAGGATTGTCCAGCAGCTGGCATTTTAGGGAAAATAGATAATTAATTTAATAGTGTCAGACTTTCATATACTTTACTCTGAATTCAATCTACACAAAACAAAATGAAATCGGCTGGAAAATCATATACTTGGATTGGGACACCCTGATGTGTCTCCTGTTGCGCTGCTGCTCTTTGCTGCAGTTGACGTTTTTGTGTGTACATCCGAGATCACTTTGCTGGAGTTGACTAATTATTGAATTATCATTGAAATTTTAAAGATTAAATTATTTTTAATTCATATTTGATATATGATTTCACTTGCTCAACGGTCTTGGGTGTCCCTACTTGAATTAAGCAATTAATATTGCACAGCGCATTTATAATGGGAGGGTCTAATCTAGTCTGTCCAAGACTATTTTACTATGCATCTACATTGTTGTGATACACCAAGTCAACATTGTCACATGATGCACCATGTCTGGCCCTCCACAGCAGATGACCTGTAGCTGTCAAGACTTTGTCTCACTCTAAGCTCTGTTTTTGGATTAATGAATATCTTTAATGTACCAGCTTTGTTGTTTTGTCCCTACATGTTGGTGCTCCACATCACTTTATATGTATGTACATTAATAGTGAGCTCTATTTGTATTGTGAGCATTCACTTTGAGTAGTTTCCCTAACTTGCATGTTCATCTTATGTCTTCCCCTCCCACCAAATATGCATTGAAAGAAGCAAAGACAACAAAAATAAGAAAGGAAAAACATAGAAGAAAATATCTTTTAAGAGAAATCAGATGTCATTTGTTGACATCAGCAGAAAATGGAGCCGATCTGAGCATCTTCGGGCGAAGACACCCTGGACAAGTCGCCAGTTCATCGCAGGGTTGACATATAGAGACAAACAAACCATACACACTCACATTTACACCTACGGACAAATTAGAGTGACGAATTAACCTACCCCCAGTTCGCATGTTTTTGGACTGTGGGAGGGAAACCGGAGAGAACCCACGCAGGCACAGGGAGAACATGCAAGAAACGCCATGACCCGCAATCGAACCCAGGACCTTCTTGCTGTAAGGAGACAGTGCTAACCACTGCACCACTGTGCCGCCCGTGAAAAAGAAATTGGAAGCACAAGTGGGCATGAAATATATTAAAGAAGCTATATCCACAAAAATGTTTCAAGTAATAATGTAACAAAATTCTTGTTTTCAACTAAGTTTAACAAGAGTTCCAACTAACCTAAGGGATGTTTTTAAATGAAAATAATACGGAAAAATAAAGTGTACTCTAACAAAAGATGATGTGGTGCCAAAGAGGAAGGAGAGAGTGACGAGCTGGATGGGGCAGGATTTATGCCAACAGGAAGCCCAGGTGAGCTGCCTCCAATTAATAATTAGCTCTGCAATCCAGGGAGAGCAACATTGCCAGTAACAACCACAGCAAAGCATCCTCCTAGCCAGCATTCATCTGTATACAGTAAGCACACTACAACAACTTTAAAGTCTGGTGGAAGCGCTCCAGCACACCTTGGCTTTTTGCCAGCTGTTTTAATACCTGCTCAAACAAATGCGAGGACCTTGGTTTGACCTTGGTCACTCTGAATATTTTTTGGTTTACCAAAGATGGAAATAAACTAGTTAAGAGCACGCACCACTGACTTAGCTGTGCGCGTGTGTAATGGATACGCAGCATGGTACCGAGTGCTGTGACACATCACTCTAAGGCTACATTCACAGTGCAGGTCTTAATTCTTCAATTCTGTTTTTTTGCTGAGATACTGCTGAGATTTTTTTTACGTGATTGTTCACATTTTAATTTCAATGCGACCACCATCAGACTCCAGTCTACGGCCCTGAAGTGAACCTCGTGCGCAGAAGAAGACATGACGTCACCAGCAGCACGCAGTGTTTAATTAAGTAAATATGGATGCTACTCATGTCATGTCATGTCTGTGTATTAATTGTGAAGTTGTTGTGCAACCATGACCAAGTGATAACAAGTAGAAGATTAAGAAAAAGAGTGCACAAAATTTAACCACGCCCTTTTGTGGAGCTGTGGCTGCCACCTCTGTACAGAGGTATGTGTGGATGCAGAGTCGGAGCCAGGAATGGTGGGATTGTGACCTGAGGGGCTCCACTGACGCAGAGTTCATCCATAATTTTAGGATGTCAAGGAAGACGTTTGAATACATCTGTAAGCGCCTCTCCTTAAGACTTTCCTCAAGACTGTCATCTCGGGATCAGAGTGACGTCTGTTGCATTTTAACGACGTAAAAGTTGAATGAAACGCAACATGACCGTTCAGACTGAGGTAGCATTGCAAAATATCAGATATGTATCCGATCTATGACCACATATGAAAGTGGCCAGGGTCTGATTTGAAAAAATGGGATTTATGCTGTTCAGACAGTCATAAAAGATAAGATAAGATGTAACTTTATTGATCCCCCTTGGGAGTATTTCAGCAGTACAGAAGTGAAAGTAGCAGTGCAAAGGGATAACTAAAGACTAAAATACTAGAAATTAAAAATATACTAAATATTATGTACATAAATGGAGTGTATCATGAAGTTTACATACCGAATAGTGAGGAATTCTCTCTATATATAAACAGTTGGACACGTGCAGGATCAGGGTTTATTATCCTAGAGCGGTGTACGAATTGAGTCCTTAATCAGTGTAGTGAGTGGTGTTGGGAGGTGCTGGGTGGTGCTGGGAGGGGTGGGAGCTATGCTGTTGTGCAGTCTGATGGCAGATGGAATGAAGGAGCCCCCCAAGTGCTTTGAGGCCCATGGCTGGATGAGTCTGTAACTAAAGGTGCTCCTGAGTTCCCGCAGCTCAACGTATAGAGGATGAGAAGGATTGTCCATGATAGCCTTCAGCTTTCCTCTCATCCTCCTCTCAGTCACTACCTCCACACTGTCCAGCCCCATCCCTACCACAGAGCTGGCTTTCCTCACAAGCTTGTTCAGTTTTTTTGCACCACCACTCCTGATGCTGCCTCCCCAACACGCAGTAGCAAAGAACATGACACTGGCCACTACAGAGTGGTAGAACATCCGTAGCAGCCTTGTGTCCACGTTGAAGTTACCTGAGCCTCCTCAGGAAGAACAGTCTGCTCTGTCCCTTTCTGTAGACGGCCTCAATGTTGCTTGACCAGTCCAGCTTGTTATTTAGGTGCACCCCAAGGAACCTGTAGGTGTCCACCATCTCCAGCCCCTCCCCGTATATGAAAACAGGTGTTGGGTGCCTCTTCCTGCGTCGGAGGTCCACTACCAGCTCTTTGGTTTTCCCAATGTTGAGCTGCAGGTGGTTCCTGTCACACCATCCCACGAAGTTCTTGATTAGGTTTTTGTACTCATCCACTTGTCGTCTGTAATACAGCCAACAATGGAGGAGTCATCAGAGAACTTCTGCAGGTGCCATGCCCAGAGTTGAAGCAGAAGTTGGACGTGTAGAGGGTGAACAAGAACGGCGACAGTACTGTTCCCTGGGGTGTTCCAGTGCTGCTTGTCACCACGTCTGACAAGCAGCCTTGCAGCTTGATATACTGCGGCCTGTCTTTGAGGTAGTCTGTTTTAAGATATTGGTCACATATGAGCAAAAAAGACAGATTTGGTTCACATTTGCCTGCATTGTGAACGTAGCCTATGTAAACACACTAAACCAGATCTTGAACAGGCAAGAGGACCCAGACAGTCACTGATTAGGTGCTGGAATGGCCGACCTACAGTAGGAATTGGAAACAGTGGAGCCACTATGATGACCTGATTTGGTTTACCAGTTAATTGACAAATATGATGTTTTGACATATGCTGAGACGCTTGTTCTAAACACACGGCCAAAAAAATGTCTCAGAATCCTGTCATACATCCTAGCCATAGCCATGTTACCAGACTCATCATGAGCTTTGTGCAAAACCAAATCACGGAATTCTGATGGAATTGCGATTTAATAAACAGGTTCTCCCACAAAACCTTCTGCAATATGTCACTCTGAATGAAATATGCCTGCACAAGGTTTTTCACCTCATCCATCAAACGAACATACTGAAAAAGCTCTGTGAGAGTATAATCGACTATCTGCTTGTTCACCAACTCACCGCAAGACAAAGAAAATGGAGAATTAGACATATGCAAAACTTGAGATTCAACAGCAACACCCCCGTGTTTTGTTTGCTCTAAGATTTCCCCATCATGATTGGCCCATCGTGAGATCATGAAATTAGACGTTGTTCGTTGTAAAGCAGAAATTTACCCAAAGTTTTTTTCATTTTTAAAAACTGACAAACCATTGTGGCCCAGAATTTGTACATAAAGAAATGTTTCTCACAATTTTTACTGCCATTTGTACATCATGTTCTTTTATTTATGTTCACTGCCATTTCTAAGATACATGTTTACATGTGAAATTACAACTTTGTTTAATACATGTTACATACGTGATAAATGAGACCAACTAAATGCATTTACGCAGCTGTAATCGTAAACCATAACAGGCTATCAGTCTCATTTTTTTATTTTCTCTCTTCAGTAAAACAGTACACATTTTAAACACTTAGAAATTAAACAAAATGAGTGCAATATTCGACACATTCTTGTTTTTTCTTTCTTTTTTAATGTCGGTAATGTCGGTTTATGCTTACTTTCAAAGTTCATTTTGATGCTACTCATCTCATCTTTCATGGGCAGTAGTTTGGCGTGCATCACCTGCAGTCTCGTGTTTAATCGTGTTTGATCCTTTTTACTAGCCAAACAGGGGCCATCTCACAGTCATGGAGTGGTAGTTTGGTTAAAGCCAAGCATCCATCCGTCCACAACAAGCTGCCTAACCCCCCAACAATAATCCACTAAAAATCAACCTCAGAAACAACCAGTCTGTATTTATACTGCATCCTGCTTAAACGTACCATTTTTCATGGTAAAATGACTTTATTTTATATATTGTAGGCCTACTTATTTGCGTCTGTATTCATTAATATAGTGAATGTGGTTTCATTATCTTATAACCCTGAATATGATTAGAGCCATCTTTTTATAGTAGAACTTATTTATTGGCTGAATATTTCAGTGAAAATTGAAATTATGTAAGACATCAAACAGAAAACAATCAACCCTGTCACAAGTCTAAATAGAAATGAAAACACTTGTAAATACCAGTAATGTACAAAGTTGATATTCAATGTTTTGGCCAGTATAAGACCTCTGGTTCATAGGAGGAGCAAGGAAATATCAAATAATGGACCTGGGAAGCACATTTGTCTGTGCTGAACATACAACCGGAGCTCTTCAAGACAATCACTTACTGGTGCGATGGTCTTGAAGAGAATGTTGTCCCAGAGGAAAACGGAAAGAAATATGTAATGGAATCTAAAGGACGAGTCTGAACAGCTCATCTTTGACATATTTGTGATTTGGTGATGTAAATGTCCCTGAAAAAATAGAAAACAGGAAAAAGGGGTCAGCCGTGAGAGTCAATTTCACTTCAGCCTGTAAGTCCATGTTCTTGACAATCAGCCAGCAAAGAAAAACATCTATTTAGAAAACTGCGTGAAGAGAATTTCCTTATCAAAATGAATGCGCACTCGCCGTGATTGTATGCGAGCGCTGTGAGTGTAAGTGAATCTCTCACCCTAAAGGCTTTGATGGAAACTGATGGGCAAGATAGAGAGAGCGATCAGAGAATGAGGGCGAGGCAGCAGGGTGTGAATGCTAATGATCTCCTCGCCAAGACATCCACAGCGTCTCGGCTCTTATCTTTGCCTGACTCCCTCTTTCTCTACTTTTATAACACCACTGTCCTCTTTCTCCATCTATCGCTTTACTCATACGCTTCTCTTCATCTGCTCCATTCCTTCCTTCGTTCCTTCTCTCGTTCCGCTGCGCCATCAATGTGGAAACAAACACATTAGCAGAGATCAGAGAGTGAATCATGTCACTTTTTTTTTTTTTTTTTTCTTTCTTTTTAAACCTGTCCTGCCCAGCTTCTTGGTATGCCAGGATGGGGACCTGAGCCAAACAGATATTTTGAGAAGAAGAGTTCAGAAACTCCTCTTGTTGTATATTTTAAATTGAATTTAATTATTGTTACATGGAGTGACTGGACCAGACAGGGGTTGGTGTAGGAGGGGGGGTGGAGAAGAAATACAGCAAATGTTCTAACAGACAAATATCCTGGAACAACAAAAAAAAAAAGATATAGACCTACAGCCTCTGTACAAAATGACAACAAGCAATTTATTGTGTGCATGTTTGCGTGCATATGAAAGCCTGTCAAGGAATGTAATTGAAAGCGAGAGTGGAATGCCACCAGCAAGAGCCAGGAAGGAACCAAGCCACCAGAGCAACATGCAGCCCATCCAGAGCAAAGAAGGTGTCCATGTGCCTGCCCAAGGGGGCATAGGCAGGGGAGGAATTAGCCAGCCAGCTAGCCGGGGGGGGCGAGGAGCAGTGTACCTCCCGATGCCCCCCATCTCTGGGCCAGACACAGCCCACAGAACCACCCTTACACACGCACTGATCCCCACGGATTCCTCAGAAATACACTGTGGCACCACTAGTTGGGCTGTGCCCAAGTATGCCTGATGCGCAACCCCCAGGGATCCCCCCACACTAAAGAAGACCGGCCTCCAGCACTCCAGGGACGAAATCAGCACCCGTCCCTGAGCAAGTGCCTCCCTCCCAGCGGGAGGAGACAGGGGCGCATGCATTTCCCCCTGTCCTCCTGTGTATATCGCGTTATCTTTAAGTCCTACATCCTTTGCTGTTGTCCAGCAGGCAGCTTGACAGCGCAGTATTTGTGTGCCTGTTTGTGTTAACACATGGTAAACAATGTTCATGTACATTCATGGCCAAATATACAGAAGTTACATGTGTGCTGTGTTCATGAGTGTGTGCCCTGAGAGGAGGCTGTATAGAATTTTCCCATACTGCAGGCACTGAGCAGAGAGCGGGGGAATGTGCTTGCCACTGCAGTAAATGAGGAAAAAAAAAAAAGAGGGAAAAAGGGGAGAAGTGCTGTGAAAGTTGCTGAGGCACACAAAAGAGAGAAGAGAGGGAGAGTCTCTTATCCTTAATTAGAGTTTCCGCCTCTCCCTCCTCTGTTGGGAAACCAAAGCATGAACCCATTTCCTTTTTTCTCATCCTTGTCTTCTTAAAAACATTTTTTTCGACACTTTGTGAACAGACTTGTTAATATAATTTCTTCTTCAATTACATACGCATTCTCTTCTTTTTTGTCATACTTATATTCCCTATGTCATTTAATTTGTCTCTTTGCCTGTCAACTGCCTTTTTCTTTCATCTGGTTTGGTTTTGTATGCCTAAAATAACCTTACCTGAAGAGGCACTTTCTCAGTGTAATCAAGTGTTGAAATAACACCCACACCCACACACACACACACACACACACACATGCACACAGGGATCTTGGCTCTGATAGTGAATGCACGCCTCAGCTCTTGTCTGGAATGCAGCAAATGGCTCATTATGGTGGAGATATATAGGAACCTACACCTCAGACAGATCAACCTTGAAGGATGTTTTGCACCCATGAAACATGTGCATTCATTCATGCACACCATACACATGCATGCCTACGCACAGGGAAGCAGAAACAAGGAAATATTTCAAGGCACTGATGCACCACAGACACAGAACAGATCAAAACCAAAGTGTGGATACATAAACACATGCCTGAACATGCGTACAACATAAACTATCCATTAAGTTATTAGTTGTGGCTAAAAAGCTTCATGTCAGTTCATATCCTTTGAATACTCTTAGTAGAATATTAATAACTGAGTAATACTGGGTCATTCTGCGTTCTTGAGCTTCCTAAACTTTCAGAATGTACAAGTTACTTTTCAGAAGCCATTTCAGAAAAAATGGATCCCATAACCTCCCATAAAAAAAATATCTTTTTAGCATCTAATACTTTCCTAATACGGGCGTAAAAGATGGCTCTGTAAAACATCTAGACTTTTCTATTATGGAATACAACAGATTTAGCTCATGTCATCACAAAATATCGTCAAAACTCCCACAAAAACTATTGAAACCATAAATCGCCTTACTGTTCAATGTGTTTTTCGACAATGTGACATCTTCATACACTCATCTTTTTTCATGCTACTAAATATTCTCAGGTATGAAGCTCTGTAAGTAGCACAATACAGTACTGAACAGTATTGTGATCATTTAGATCATGTTAGCCAGAGAGCTGTGTAACTTCAGATTTATTTTTATGGTCTTTAAATATTATTAGAATTGTTTGACTGAAATTTGACCTTGACAGCATGAAACATAATCACCTGTAGTCAGTGTTTAAGCAGTTTGACCTAGAATGGAAATAGGTGGCCTGGTCTGATGAATCACATTTTGTTTTACATCATGTGGATGGCCAGGTGCATGTGCATTGCTAACCTGGGGAACACACGGGACCAGAATGGGAACTATGGGAAGAAGGCAAGCTGATGGAGGCAGTGTAATGCTTTGGGCAATGTTCTGCTGGGGACTAGCAGAACATTGTAACATCCTTGTGGATGTTTCTTTGACACATACCACCTACCTAAGCATTGTTGCACTTTGATAGTTAACTATCAAACTAGCCATTCTGTCAATGTCCAGAACATGTGTTTGACCCTTCATTAACCTTGACCTTTAATTTTGAAACTCCAAACCTTTATAGTGATTACCAAACATGGAGCTCTCTTCAATTCCTTTTACTTCTTTTTTTGACATGTCAGTAGCATTTGGCCTTGGCAGCATAACATATAATCACTGTAGTCAGTGATTTTAGCTACAAAATGACTTCAGTTGGACTTCTCTAGTCTTTCTGCATTTATGCCCAAAAACCATGTTTTTTTTTTTTTTATTAACCTTTGAGTGACCTTGACTTTTGACTTTTGGCCACCAAACCTTAATCAGTTGTAGGTTTGGCAGAGATACAACTTTGCTGGAAATTTTATTTAAATCTGTCAAGTAGTTGCTAAAAAGTAAACGAACCAACAAATGGACAACCGTACAAAGGTAATAAGATAGAAATAACAGGAAGCTGCATGGGACTTAGATGACATGCAAATGATAAATTTAATAATACATTGTGTTTCTCTTCTCAGAAATGAGGCAACTGTAACAAAACTGTAAACAAAAATGAAAAGTATTTATGCTGTGCTTGCAATACAACAGTGATGCTTTTATTTTGCACGCACGTTTGTACATACGTGTGTGCGTGTCTGAACAGCGACAGGTGATGCTGGCCAGCTACCCCTGGCGCCCTAAAAATACTCGCTCATGTTACAAAAAGAAAAGTTGATTCTGAATGCCGCATTTTCAAGAAGACATGGACTGCTGAATATTTCTTTACAGAAGTCAAAGGTGAAGCCTTTGTGCTTAGTTTGTGGAACACAGGTCGCTGTGTTCAAGGATTACAATCTGATGTGCCACTACGTGACCAAACAGGAGGAGAAATATAAGAACTTGTCTAAAGAAGAGCGCGCAAAGGAGTCAGAGGTTTTGCTAGCCAAGCTGCAAACCCAACAAGGACTTTTTAGAAAACTTTGCACACCCAGACATACAGTTGTCAAGACAAGTTATGTCCTAGCTCACAAAATCACTAGAAAAAGTAAAGCATTTTCTGAAGGAGAGTTTATTAAGGAGTGTTTGGTGGATTCTGCTGCGCTAATATGCCCAGAGAAAAATGGAGCATTTTACAACGTTCCCCTCTCCTGACACCATGCAACGAGGGAAATCTGGAGCTTCAGCTGAAGAACAGAGCGGTTAACTTCACTATTTTTCCCTGACTCTGGATGAGAGCTGCGATGCATGTGACGCTACCCAGCTACTCATCTTCTTACGTGGGATCACTGCAGACTTCAAAATCACAGAGGAGCTGGCAGCCATGCAGTCAATGAAAGGGACAACAACAGGGAGGGATTTCTTCACAGAGGTAAATGCGTGTTTGACCTGCAGTCTGAAACACTTCTGACAGAGCACTTAAGGTCAGTTCCACTGCTTGAGTTCTACTCTTCACTCGGAGAAGAACTTCTCACACACGAAGAGACATTCTCAGAAGATTTTAGTCCTCTCTGGCTCGACCTACGTATATGAACAGACATTCTCAGTGATAAAGTTCAACAAATCCAGATAGAGATCCTCTATCACTGATGATCACCTCTCAGCTTTCCTTCGCAGAACCACCTCACAAATTCAGCCAGATTTTAATGCACTTGTTCAACCCCAAGACAGACTCGATTTTTCTCACTGAACAAGCAAGATGAACTGAAAACATCAAAAGCACTTATTGCTTTTTGTATTAACTTGATAAGTTTCTTATCTTTAACATGATGCAAAACACCTTTTCAGTATTTGTGAAAATTAAGAAGTTAAAAATAAAATGAAACAGTGATGTATTAATTGTTTTTGTTTTAAACTGTTTATCACTTTTATAAGATTATTTTCCTCTTTGACTTACACCACAATTCATAAATTTACATAAATATTTACAGAATATCAATAAACTTATGATTACCTGTAGCAGCTAATCAAAATATACAATTTACTGCTTTTAACAATGGGAGAAAATTAATATTGAACAGAATAAAGTTCAAGTTATCGTTGGTTCGGCCCTCCAACACAGTTCAGATTTTTCATGTGGCCCCCTGTAGAAATTAATTGCCCACCCCTGTTCTATACGTATGTTACCTCATTTGGAAAAAGAAAAAATAACAATAAAATACTTTAATTTTTCTTCCATATCTTTTATTATTATGAAATTGCACTTAAGATTCTAAAATTAATCATACTCAATGATGAGTATTTATGTATTAGCACTTTGTCTAGCAAAAATACCATAAAAATGACATTATCACAACTGAACAGTGATTTAAGGTTTTAGCAAAGCAAAGTAAGTTTTTGTTTGATTTAAATATTTTTTTCTTCCTTTGAATATCATACAGATTTTTTATCTGCTTATAATCTTTACTTACAGCTACAATCCAACTCAGGGATTTGCTTGCTGTAAAATGGAAACGAAATCAGGCATTTGTCATGAATACAAAGTTCGCTTTGGCTTCCTGTGCAGAAACTAAACCCGGACTCCTTCCACCGACCCGGAGAAAGAGAGAAGCGTCTGCTTTCCTTTGTATTTTTTATGTTGGAGTTTACTGTGCTTGTTGAAATTTTGCCTTGGACGCTACAAACTATGATGATCTTATCAAAATGTAATAATCTCTGATTTAGATTCCAAATTTTTTTTTTTTACCCATTTTTTACTTTTAGCATGGTAACATTTGGTAAATTACTAAATACAAAGTACAGAGGAAACAGAGATATTGGACAAATAAACATAGTTCTTCGGAAAAAGAAAAAAAAAATCCCAACTCCCCCTCTCTGTGGGCGTTCTTGTGTCTCCTTCAAGCTCGGGTCCTCTACCAGAGGCCTGGGAGCCTGAGGGTCCTGCGCAGGATCTTAGCTGTTCCTAGGATTGTGCCCTTCCGGACAGAGATCTCAGGTGTTATTCCTAGGATTTGTTGTAGCCACTCACCCAGCTTGGGAGTTACAGCCTCGAGTGCTCCTATCACCACGGTTACCACTGATGCCTTTACTCCCCACATCCTTTCCAGCTCCCCTTTCAGCCCTTGGTTTTTCTTGAGTTTCTTGTGTTCCTTCTTCCTGATGTTGCTATCACTGGGGATTGCGACATCTACCACTACCGCCCTCTTCTCCCGTTTGTCGACCACCACAATATCCGGTTGATTAGCCACCACCATCTTATCGGTCTGGATCTGAAAGTCCCACAGGATCTTAGCTTGGTCGTTCTCAATCACCTTTGGAGATTTTGCCCACCTGGATCCAGCCCATATTCGACACAGATATTTTGTATAGATTGCCGGCCACTTGGTTGTGACACTCCAAGTATGCCTTACCTGCCAGCATCTTGCACCCTGCTGTTATGTGCTCAGTGCCTCTCTGCTGTCCCTGAGATCAGCCTTCTCCAGCCACTGGTATGTTTTCTCGATATCAGCCACTTCCTCTATCTGTTGGTTGTACATCCCATGCAGGGGGTCCCTCCATGATGGTCTCTCTTCTTCCTTTTCCTCACTGGGTTTCTGCTG
Source organism: Mola mola (assembly GCA_001698575.1). Classification (NCBI taxonomy): domain Eukaryota; kingdom Metazoa; phylum Chordata; class Actinopteri; order Tetraodontiformes; family Molidae; genus Mola; species Mola mola. The sequence continues at coordinate 752,807 of KV751361.1, forward strand.
CCTGAAGCATTCACTTAGCAGGTCATCATTTGGGGCCATCTTCTTGATGTATTCCTGGATCGTGGTTGTTTCATGGATAGTGGCTCTGACACTCACTAGTCCTCGGCCTCCTGCTTTGTGTACAGCATCAGGGTGCTGGACTTGGGGTGAAACCCTCCATGCATGGTGAGGAGCATCCTTGTCTTGGTATCTGTGGCTTCTATCTCCTCCTTTGGCCAGGTTATTATACCAGCAGAGTATCTGATGACGGGCAGGGCATAGTTGTTGATGGCTTGAATCTTGTTCTGACC
>KV751361.1:753117-775869 GCA_001698575.1 Mola mola
TTAGGTATTTGGCTGTGGCTGACTTCCTTGCAGCCTCTTCATGATTTCCATTTGCCTGCGGGATCCCAAGGTATTTGTAGCTGTCCTGAACATTGCCTATGTTACCTTCTGGTAGTTCGACCCCTTCAGTTGAGATCATCTTACCTACACTTGTCTAGCCCGAATGACATGTTGATGTCATTGCTGTAGATCCTGGTGATGAAGCTCAGTGAGTCGATGTCTCGCTCACCCTTCGCCTACAGCTTGATGTCATCCATGTAGAGGAGGTGGCTGATCGTTGTTCCATTTCTGAACCGGTAACCGAGGCCACTCTTTGTGATGATCTGGCTGAGGGGGTTCAGGCCAATGCAGAACAGCAGGGGGGATAGGGCATCTCCTTGGTACATGTTGCACTTGATGCTAGCTTGGGCAATTGGTTTTAAAATGGCTTCCAGCGTAGTCTTCCACACCCCTATCAAGTTCTTGATGAAGGCTCTTAGTGTCCTGTTGATCTTATATAGCTCCGAGCACTCCAATATCCATGTATGTGGCATTGAGTCCTAGGCTTTCTTGTAGTCATTCCAGACAGTGCACAGGTTGGTCTTTCTGGTCTTAAAGTCTCTAGAGACTGCCCTGTCCAACAGTAGCTGGTGTTTGGCTCCTCTGGTGTCACTATCAACCCCTTTCAGGGCCCTGCTCATGTATTGAGCCACATGGCTACTCATCTTGGCTGCAATGATGCCTGACAGGAGCTTCCAAGTTGTGCAGAGGCAGATTATTGGCCGGTAGTTGGACGGAATCGTTCCCTTCTGGGGGTCCTTCACAATCAGGACCGTCCCGCCTTGGGTCAACCACTCCGTGTGGGTCCCATCTTTCAGCAGCTGGTTCATCTGAGCTGCCAGGCGTTCATGGAGTGCAGTTAACTTCTTTAGCCAGTAGCTGTGGATCATGTCAGGGCCCGTTGCTGCCCAGCTCTTCATCCCTGAGACTCTTTCTTGGATGTCTGCCATTGTGATGTTTAGTGGGTCCTGCTCTGGAAGATGGCTGTGGTCCTCTCTCAAGTCCACCAACCACCATGGTGTTATGTGATGCCTCTTTCTCCCATATGCGCTTCCGGTACAGTTCAGTCTCACTCCTGGGTGGGTCTGTTCTCGTCTTATTACCCTCCCACTGAGAGTACAATTTCTATCATTCTTTCTTGCATTCTTCTCCAGACTTTTCTGTTTTCTTCTGCAAAAACGACTCAAGACTTTTTGAAGGCAAAGAAATTGAATATTTTCCAATGGCCGAGTCAGTCACTTGATTTCAACCCAATAGAGCAGCTTTTTTAATTAATGAAAACAAAACTGATGGCAGAATGACCCACAAACAAGCAACAACTGAAGGTGGCAGCAGTGAAGGCCTGGCTAAGCATCTCCAGAGAGGAAACTCTGTTTTTGATGAATTTGGTGATGTCCATGGACTTCAGGCAGTCATTGACTACAAACAATTTTCATTCAAGTAATAAATGAAATGGCTGTAATTCCTAAACAGTAAATGCCATATTTATATGAAACATCTTAACTTAAAGCTAAAAGTCCACATTTTGATCAAATCTTGGCCATTGTGTCCTGCTGCAAAGTTTGCAGTGCTCCTGCATAATCTGTAATTTTGACAGTGACCCCTTCATGTGGCCGCTGTCAGTGAGCTTCTCTTAGATATGGCTCATGGTTGAGGTCACCTCTGTTTGCCTTGTCTATCTTTATGTGTGTGACGGGTTCGATCTTACAGCTTTTGTGCCCCACTGTGGACTTAAAGTCACTTTTAATCATCATGACTCAGAGGAGACAGGGGTGACATTGAGGGTTGAAGTCAAACAGATAAAGAGGACACATTTAGTTATCCTCCTGCAAATGTAATGGCTAAGTTTTTAATTGCAGGACACCTTAAAGTCACCTCTTGCATATTATGGTAACCTTCACTGCAGCTACTTCACTGTTTTTAAAATAATTCATATTTGATCTGACAGGGTAATGGCGCGTATGGGGGACTAGAGAGAGGAAGGGCAGTGAACGGGGATCTAAGTGTAGCTAAATGAGAGACAGCGAGCAACAGAGAGGCAGTGAAAGAGGAAAAGGGTGGGTGTTAAGATGTCAAGTGTAATACGCCCACCAGCGTTGAAGGCCTTTGTCAAAATCTCATATTTTAGAGACAGCAGTTGAACTCTACTCCACAATTACATTTATCAGCATTGTGTGAATCACTCTTCATGTGTCTGTGCTTGAGTGGTTTCATTAACTCCCTGTTTTGACTGCAGGATATGCCACTATGCTGCAGAGTGAGTGCTTATTGAGTAGACCTGCCAGGCTCTTTGAAATGACTCATAGTGAACTATTTCCAGGACATTATGCAAAATAAGCTCAACTGTCGACAGCTACAGTAAACTGATTTAATTTCTAGACCAAACTGTCATCCCTTCTGTTCAGCCTGCAGGGAGGAGAGACACACACAGACACACATCATCGCGAACACAAAGAGGATTCATCATCCCAAATTCTGTATATGGCGTAAATTCTGGTGTACATCTGTGATCGGACTTTGTCATCCTCTCTCAAAAAATAGAAATTAGGGTTTAGGGTTTGTGTGAATAGTTTCCTGAAGTCTTTAAGAGGTGCATTTATACAAGAATGTCAGCTTTAAGGTATTTTCAAATATTAGTTCAAAGTCTGTTATGTAGCAGAATCATATTCATTGGCAACTTTTGGTTAATGAACAATTTCCATTGCATCCATCTTCCTTCTGCAAACCCAGCTGTTTGTTACATTTGAGTTCATGACAAGGCCGAAGGTTACTACAGATCCACTGGGATTGAAATAACCAACAAGTGAGAAAGAGAGCACAGTAGAGCACAGACCTCAACCACCCATCTGAAATTGCTCTACATAAACAAAATAACTTAAATAAAAAGCTTGTTGAATAAGGTACAAAACAATTACTAGAAAGGGAAATAAAAATCTATCCAACAATTTCTTCGTTAATTTCAGGTTTGAGACTGATCCACAGTTGAAATCCAGATTGGATCCTTCTAAAATTTTCCCCCAAATTGTATTCCATGATGTAAGACCAAGGTTCACAAAACTTTATATGAAAAACCTTTCATATCTGGATCCTCACCAAAAGTTAACTTTGTCCATGTGTTACACCAAAGTTACACACCAAATTTCTTCCAAATCTAATCACAACATTTTGAGTTCTGCTGGTAAGAGACATATATACATGTTAGTGCTTCTCCAACAAAAAAGATGTTTTGTTTTTCTTTCTTTCTTTCAACTTTCATGCATTCTTTTTTCACCACACAAGGAGTCCAGTGTTTATAATACTGTAAAGATCAAATGGTTACTAGTTTTACTTTAATTTTACTTTACTTTTATTACAGTCCCATTTGCGACAGCTGTTTTTTTGTCTGTGAATATCTGCCCTAGTCCTCAGGTGTGTCTCGCACTGTCAGCATTGTCTTTCTTCGACTGGGTTTTTCTTCAGCTGGTTCAACATGTTGATTTGGCAGTAAACAAGATATAATTGGCTGTTCAGTTGAGTATATGAGTGCAGGACAAGAGAGATAAAGTGACAATAAGGAAAACATCAATAGGGCACACACTGCGTGCACGTGCCACACAGGAATCTCACCAAAATGTTCACAATATTTTGAAGACATTTACTTTTGGACAATCGGCCTGATGTGATCCTTCAGCGTACGGATCTGAATTGCAAAGAGCCAAGAAAAATATTTAAAATTAGAGGTTTCATTGATATCCATCTCCTGACATGTTCAGGAAAGCTCTTAAAGCCACGATTTCTCATACTTAGTGCAGTTTCTCCTTGATTTTTACTCTCTTCCTGTTTTGTTCCACAGCCAACAGGCCAAGGGCTGACAACACCAATGCCATTTTCATCTTATAATCAGTCATATCGAGCATGCAAGACTAATAAGCAAATGCTGTTCCCTTACTGACTTATGTGTGCAGACGTTTTTAGTCCGCAGAATTATTCACATGGGCAAAGAAAGTTACACGAGGCAACACAACAGCGGTTCTATAAATTATGGCTTGTTCTTGACGTCAGGTTGAAGTGTCCCAGCTCTAAGAGTGGTGTGGGACGTTGATCCGCTATTGACCGTGAAAGGAGGCAACACTTTAAATCTGTCCACCATCAGCTATTTTATAGCAAGGTTAAGACAGCATTTAGCTTGATGCACAGTTTGATAGCTCATCAACAATGTAATGTGAAGATTAATCACTTCATGCAGTTGGCGATCATTTTTCAATGGCGTGAAATGTTCATACCGTTTCATCTTTCGTGTAGTGTCATAATGAAAGTTTGCATTAAGCTGAAAACAACCAAAACTGAAGTAAATTCATTTTTATATTTCATTAGCCCTTCTGTGCATCGATGTGGTTGGTCTTGCTGTCCTCATGGGGAAAATGTAATCTGCCAAACAGTTGGTGGCCTGGCAGAGTTGACAGGACTTTCTACCTTTCCATTAAACAGGCATGTCTCATTATGGATGGAGATTTATGCACTTACACAGCACAATGAAACAAAGCATCGATATTTTTAGTCCTTACGTCACTTCAATGCAAGGTCAGTTAAGGTGAGTCCACATTGGGGAGACCCATTCCTCTTCCTTAGAGTCTCTCTCACACACGCATAAAGACAGAAATCTGTCAGAGTCCTGTGGTGGCTGCAGCCTTTTGGGTGTGAAGTCAGTGACATACTGCTGGCAGCTGCTGAATGATAAATTTGTCACCCCGGATGTAAACTAATACCACACACCGCCTCACCAGTCCGCACCATTAAACAAGGCACCAGAGTTTATGATGTCATCTTCTACAGATGACTATGACTCACCTTGTGCTGACAACCTTAGGATGTGGCCCGGCCTGTAACGTCCAACGTGTTCTTGACCTCCCACTGCGACAGAAATGTCAGATAATCCACCATCCCACATGTTGATATCACCTGTTGATATCAAACCAGGAATAGGTGACTGATGTTATTTAGTACCGTACAGAGGAGAAAATGTCTGTTTTTTGGGTTTTTGCTTTGTCTGTTCTGTCTTTTGTTTTTCCTTCTACTGCGACTGTGTGCCCTGCTCTGGTCAGTTTCCCCTCTGACTTGTTAGCCTGCCTTTTTTCCTATGTATTTAAGGCCTTGTCCACATGAATGAAGATATTTTTCAAAACTTTTCCTATGCGTTTGGACCTCTTGTCCACACCCAACCAGCATTTCAGGATACAAATGGATATTTGTATGCTTCTTAAAGTATATGTAAATTGCGTATATGTGCATATGTTACATGGAGTGCTTGGGGAGACCATTAGGTCATATCTCAGTTTGTGCATTCCCATTGTTGTTGTCTGTAATGAGCATGCACAAGTAAAAACAACAACAGCAATATGTTTGCATCATCTTGGCATCAAATGAATCACGTTATGCTTTCCGTTTCTCTGTAGCCCCTCAGGCAGTGCGGCAGAAGGATGTAAATCAAAGGTCAGGAAATACATGACAAATAACTGTAAATAAATAAATGCTGAGCTACTACTCTTTGATTTTATGCCACGTCCACTAAAGGGGAAAGACTTGCATGTTCAGAATGCATTGTTGCCTCTGTGTGTTCAGAGATATTTTGTAGAAGGAAGGCCATTTGGACAGGAATTTAAAGAAAAACAACAGAGAGGAAATACTAAATATTTGTATGCTCCATTTCTTGTTTTACCAGTTCATCAAATTAGTTCTGTTTTTCTACCAGAAGTTTTTGCCTGATTATTTTATGGACCTTGTTTGTATTTTGGACCTATTGGAATTTTTGCCTCTACCCATTTTAGATTTTTTCACTTCAACTGGACTTGGTTTGTCCCTCGTCTGATTTATAAATCTCTCTTTTGTTTATTTAATCTAGGACAGATTTGCCTGTTCAAGCTGCTTTTGTAATCTTTCCTGGTACATGACACAGATGTAGGAGGCCTTGATGTGCGTTGAAATGGTTAAAGCTGGGGTTTGTAACTTCTGGAAGATCAAGCATGAGAGCCCAAAATTAGGAACGCTGCTCCATAGCTCCACCCCACATTTTAGACAGTTGCGGAACCCTTGACAAGGTTAATGGACAATCATTTTGATATGCTGGTCTCCCTCTTTTGGGCTTGCTCAGGCATGTATGCAGTTGTTGATAATGCTGGAAAAGCAACACTTGCTGAGTGCCTCCAATTGTATCGCCCTTTCACCATCTATGGGGACGTTCATGTGTATCTACCATTGTAGAACAGCCTATAGGAACACCCTTTCTCTGAAATGACCCGTTATTGCACCATTGTGGGTAAATTTTTATATAGCTGAATGCAGAGTGGAAGCGGTATATGTGTCTTTATTTGGACCATATACTGTATATTCTCAATATTCTCAAAGATTATTATGGAAGTCTTGTCCAGTGAAGCCAAAAATGAATCACATATCCCAGCTTTAACTAGATTTGATGGCATAAAAATTATATACTTTCAATCTTTAATGTTTGTAACTGTTTGACTTTAAAATTCATCACAAGTTGCATTTCAAACGTGACAGTTTTAATACGTCCAGTTGGGACGATGTTTCACACAGTCTTGGTGTTTCTTCTGAAGGTAAATTGGTTGCTTGTATTTTCTTGATTATACTTAACCACAGTTCACACCTTGACTCATGTGAAACCAGCGACTCACGTTATGATCGGGGGGAGTGACAACCCAACTCATGGTAGGTGGATCTGGGCCTCACAGATTGGGGGCGGGGCATTGTACCCTTGGCGCACTACCCTGAGTGAGAAGGATCATCCACAAAGTTAAATACTGGGGACTCCCTACCAGAAGTTCAGAACTGAAGAAGCTTCTTAGATGAGAAATGAAACGATATCAAGTCCAGTTCTTTTTCAGCTGAAACACCAATGACCTGGATGACGGAGAATCTTCACAAACGATGTTTCCCACCAATTTAATTGCAACATTTTAACCTATTTTGAAGTAAATTAGATCTTTTAAGACCTACACGAATTTCCAATCTTGTTCTTAAATCACGTTTCAGAGACAGTGCTTTCTTGAGCAATTCCGTTTTCTTAAACTCAGTAATAAATTAAACAGAGCAGAGACAAGGACAACTGCTTTTCATAGATTCTCTTTGTGTCCTTCTAAATAGTTGATTTCTCAAAGCATTACAAAATAGCTTGTGGGCAAGTTTTAGTCTCTGTTGCTCAAGGAATGCTTGCCTTGTTAAATTCAATCAAAACATGCAGAGCATTTTCATAAATAAAACAATCATTAAAACCCTTTGTATTCATTACTGAACACTGCTGTCAAATATTTCATATTCATGTTCAAAGCACTTAAAGCTATCTATCTTTAGAAAACGCCAATACTAAGCTTTGGATAATGTACATAATAACACTTGACATACACAGGATTCTCAGGCACTAATATGTAATCAGATTTTTATGATAAATGATTACAGAATTTTAATGTAAAGCCAAAATAAATATCAATATTCATCTTACTGATGAAGATTAAGAGATACGTTTGAACATTTGAAATGTCAGGAAAGGGCAGTAAGTTGTGATATGTTTGTATCTTCTGATAAAACCTTTCGTTTTGTTTGCAAAGTTTTTCATCACTGAACAAGGAGAAACAATGATTGCTTTTTGTTTACCCTCTTGTAGGTTTGTTTGTTGTCTGTCATTGATGTGTTCATCAATATTTATTGATCATCAAGATGCCAAGATTAGGGGACCTATGCAACAGATAATAAATGTTTAATCCTCCATCAAAAAAACTCAGACTTGACAGATAAAGAAGGGACATGTCTCATTCTCAATCTACTGAAGACACACAGGTTAGTGTCACCAAGCTTCTTTCAAAATCCCCTTCAGGTGGAATTCTATTGATGGCTGATGGCTGATGTTAACAATTACAGTTTGACACTGGTGTCAAGAGCTCAATGAACGTGAGAACCTGAAGAGCCCTTCCAATGAAAATCCTGTTTTTGTCCTTGTTAACATTTCCTTTTGGTGTTTTTACTATGACAAACGTCATGACCGAAATAAGCAGTCAACGTCTCTCCAAAAAAATACATTCAGTCTGGGTCTTTATAGAAAACTTAAGGAACCAATCCTGATGACAATCAAGGGTTGGCTTAACATTGTAGGAGCAAAATTTACTCATCAACTTATAGGCGACTTGAGATTGCAATTTCATTTAAATTCAGTGCGATGTACCTGGGTCTGTAAAACACAAGTACTGTATATAATATATTTAAAATGATTTAAGCAGCATGTAAGGAAACTCAAAAGGTGGTTGCAGTCTCAACTCCCACTATTGAAGGACTTTATTGAAATTAATCTTTATGTAATTGAGAATGATCTTTTTCTTTAAAATTGCAAGCCAGTAAATTTCAGCTATATTGGGCTACATGTGAAAAATCTTTGAATGACTGTGAACCTTGCTGTTTTTCCGTAATTGTGCATTTAAAGGAAATGTAAGTAATATACTATCTGAAGCAATCTTTTGCCTCGTGTTCTGGAAACCAAGCCATGAAAACATTTTGGAAATTAGGGAAGGTGGCTCTGTGCTGAGGGGAGCCACTATAACCTTTGTTTCTTCAAGCAGATGGGGAAATCAACCTGTCTGCTTAATAAAACAAAGACAGATATAGTTCATATAATTACCTGCATCTAAAACACCTGCTAACAAAATTGCCGTGTTATGAGTCTCAGATCAGATTTTATGAGATACCTCCTTGTACACATTTTTTTAGTGTCACATTTTGTGTGGTTCATATTCCTACTGAGTTGTTATTAAAAGTCGTAAGATTGTAAAACTAAATAGTTTACAAAATGATCTTAAAGTGGTCTGTTAGCTCCTAACCCATCATGCACATTGATGTGCTTAACTCTGTGTTACAGAACTACAGCACCAACACACAGAACACATCTTGCCACCTACAGTGTTATTTTGGATTAAATTTGCACATGCCTTTGAGACTGCCTCTGAGCCCTGTTAATATTCTTCCTGCCATTAAAAAGTGTTATTGTGTTCAGTCATTCTCTCTCCTTCCATCCCACCATTCCGCTCTCCGTGTTTAAATATGCCTTTCAGGTAATAACTCTCTGTTTTGCATGGACTAGCTCTTTTTGTCCTCAGAGAGCACTTGCTTGGTTTCAGGTTTGCACATGTGTGTGTGTTTCATTGTATACATTTTGCATACATTTATTATTCCCCTTTCTAATTACTTGCCTATGCTGTCGTGGTGGCCTCGTTTGGGGTATTGTCCAACATGATTAGATTGAACACGTACAGCTGCACTTCAGCATGACATCAACCCCCGCGCTTACTTATAAGTCCAGTCGGGTTAAAAGTGTCTGACAGATGCAGCAAACCGGACAGAGGAAGTAATAAGAAGGGCGGTGTGGAAAAGGTGGTCAGAATTGACTGACCTCTGCTTCTCTGAGCACTGGGTTAAATGTGTCCTCTTTCCTCTCGCTCCTCCTGTGCCTTGAACTCCCTCCTCCCTTCAGAACAGCCGAGCCAGCACTTTGAGACTGTAACTCGAAAAGGAGGGCACAAGTTTACTACACAAACAAGCACCCCGTCTCTTTCTCTAGCTCCCTCGTTTCTCTGGGAACAAGATTTGACTCAAATCCTTAAAGGTAAAGGTCACGCAATGGTCAAAAAGCATGTTTTTTGGCCATTTCTCTTGAATGAATTGTCATAGAGATGTCCAACTGGTGCCATTTGGTAGTGGCTACAGATGATTTAATTTGGGTCAAGGTCAGTGAAAGGACAAACACATTTTTGGACATATGTCCAATTGACAGAGAGGTCTAACTGGTGTGTCATTTTGTAACGGATACGCTGTTCACTTGACAGAGGTTTTTATATACTGTATATATATTTTCTTCTAAAACTCAAATGTATTTTGGAGAAAAATAAAACAAAACATCCTTGGTTGAGGCAATGGATCACGTACAGTGGAAGCATGTTGTAGTCCCGTCTACGTGTGAATAAGTAAGAGAGGAAGTGGCGTGTTGTTGTTCTTAATGTTATTTGCTCATTGCACCGGCGAGACTTGTCTTCTGCCTACATCCAATCTCACATTATAAAAAGCAAACTAAAAAAATACCAGAATTTGGGAGCATTGGCATCAAAGATGATTGTTGAATCTCTTTCCTGGATCGTCACAGATCAGGGTTTCCTGTTTCCCCTGATTATAGGCAGCATCTTCCCCCCCAGAGAAGTTAAGTGGCAATCTTTACTCCCCTCCAGAAACTGCAATTACTGTAGTATTGGTTGAGTTATTGGAGAACCACCGCTCTCGCATAGGAACTAAATTTTGCATTACCAGTCTAGATAACCAACAAAAAGATTATTCACATCCCACTGTTTGAACTGAAAGCACAGTATTTGATCCTACACATATTCTCCAAAGACATTAAAGTTATAAATTTCCCTAGTAGGGTGGTGGTTAAACCTGGTGTCACCATCAGCTTCAAGTACAGGAGTCCCCAACCATCTCTCATGAAAGTTGATCAAGCATTTTACATCGTCCACGAGCCCAATACGGCTCCTTATTTTCTCATGTGACTCCTCAGCCTTTTTAGTGTGTGCCAAAGTGTTTTACTGCAGCAAGGAGCAGAGGAAAACAATTCTTGTTGTCCATTTCTGCCAGATGGAAGGAAACACAAACACACACAGAATCAGGGTTTTCTGCACCAGTGAGTGATATCAGTGAGCAGAGACATGATGTGTGTGTAATGTGTTTGTTCTGTTAAGCAGAAATAGATTTGGAGGAGTCTGTGAGTGTGTCTTATTTGTGTTTATGTCCGAGGGAGACCGAATAAAGAGACAGAAAGAGCAAGTTCTTTCCACAACTTGCTGAAAATTTAACACCTGTTTTTTTTTTTTTTCTGTCCTCTGGTGTCCAGACCTGCAGATCCTGGGTCAGTGTCCTCCAGGCCATTTCTGCTCATCACTTGCAGCCATAAAATCCAGCTGAAGTTCTAGAGGGGACTGGCCCTCTGCTGTCTGCTCCCAAATGCCTTTGCAGTGTCTAGACAGGAAGTGCTGTCTGTTATAGAAGTTTGTTTATTCGAACAGACTTTCAAATAAGTTATTTGTACTTGTACTATTGACAAAGAACAATTTGCAACAAAGTGATTTTTTCTTCCTTTATTTTGAAAATTATAAACTAAGTTACATTTTGGAATTCATTTTACTGTACCCGTAGTCAAAAAATAAAGAATAGATTAAAGAGTTAAATAAGATGTATGCACCCGATTATAGTATAACGTTGCTTTTACAAAAGATAATATGTTGGTACAACAAAGCAAAGTATACTTATAAATTAACATTTGACCTATCTGACCAAAAAAAAAGGTTGAAAATTGGTTGAAAAGTAAGTTGTCCTTCTTTTTCTTTCTTACCTGCTGCATTACAGCCAAAGGCAGCACCAAAGGTAGCAACTTAATACATTTTTATTGGCGGACGGATTAAAACACTGAAATTCAGAAAAAAAAGTTAAATAATGGATCCGATAATTTGCCAGGATGTAAAAACATTCTACCTATAGTATACAACATAGTGCATACATGTATTTATACTGTATGACCATTTATTCTTATTAATTCTTATCAGGATCCTGCTGGATCCATTTCTGGCCAGATTGTACTATCAGGTTCGGGGTACAGACGATCCAATAGTACAGAGTCTGGCACAGGAGGAAGGGAACACGGGGGTTAAATACACGAGGGAGATGTAGACAATTGGACACAGGTGGGACACATTAGGGAGAGGGAGTAATCAAACACACCTGAGGGACAAGACTAGACAGGAAGTAGGAGGGGAAATACGAACTGACCCTAACAGAGAGCCACTTGACACTAGCGGACCCTGACAATTCTATATTCAATACCAGATAGTTTAAGATATTTACTTAAGTAGTATTCACTTGTTGAGGTATTTTTAAACATGTTTGTTTGTAACTGTACATGCTCTTTAAGTATTATATGGGTTTAAATTCAAATAAAAGTATTAGCCCTTCTTTGGTTTTCAGTTAAATTTTTCCAAAGCACTTACTTACTGGGGGTTAGCCACCCCCAATACCCTCCGCCTCATCCCCAGATTCAGGGCTCACCAGTTCTCCACCTTTTTTAATTTATACAGAACCAGGCTTGAAGCTGCTCCAGTGTGGCAGGTTAAACATTGAACCAGCGAGTCAAAAGTATCGTAGCCATTGTAACAACACAGCTTCAGCCTTTGGTATGATGTACAACTAATGCAGTGGAGAGTGAATTTAGAAAACAAAGAAGAAGAAGAGGACATTTCCAAACAGCAATTGTGAGTGAACTGAAAACTGGTGGTTGATCTCTTCTTCTGTTCTCAGTAACAACAACTCTCATGGTTTCCATTTTCAGACATCTTCTTCACTTTTCTTCTTCATATTATCTGCTCACCACTTACAGCTGTTTTTTAAACCCCCCTGGTTGAGGGTTGCACGCATAATACATTGTCATAACTTAGTGACACTACCTCCAGAGGCTGACCAGAGACAGATCAAAACTGACCCTCCACACTGTAACTTTTACATGGACGACGAAGCAGAGAAAAGGCATGTAAAAGCCACCATGAAACGGCAGAGTAAGTGGGGCTTCGGAGACTGCTCAGCAAACACTGGTACTAGGTTATATTGGTAATATTTAGATGACGGGTCAGCAGTAGATCAAGCATATAGCACATATGGAGGGAAAACCCAATCTTTAAAACTTAGAACACGTTGTTTTGCATCGTAATTAACAAATTAGCAAAGGTGTTTTTAACGCATACAATGATAACATGTTTCTAAAATGGAGATTGAGGTCGACATAGAAGGGGTCCGGATCCCCTTCCTACCTTTGGTTGTTAGACTCATTCGAGGGTCCCATACTCTGTAAATGGATTTATTAAAGTAAAAATAATATATTTGAAAAAATGTTAAAAGATTTTGCTGTTATTTTGTGTGACCCCCAACACAAAAATTTGCATTCAAATTATTAACCCCTTTTCCTTTGCTTGTATTTTACCTCCCCAGATGAGAAACAATGCAAAATGCTGCAAAATGTAACATAGATGGGGAAATAAAAAATGAAATAGGAACTTCTCCAGAATTCATTCTGAAACTTCCCATGCTTAAGTGAACTCCTACATCATAAAGTTAGATCCCCTGTGTTAAGCCGCACTTTCCGAAACTACATTCCGTTTTGCCTCGGCACTAAGGAAAAATGTAAAACATATTGTACTGGCTTAAGCACGTGCACATACAGTATGTACTGTTGGCATGTTACAGCATCTGTGTCACAACAGGAACTTAACTTCTTTGTAACGCAATAGAGACAGCATTCTGATGTAAAGCTGCAGCAGGTGAAATATCCAGCAAAAACAGGATTCTCTCTGAGTATTGTAGGAAAATATAACTAATGAGTTGTTTTTTCACTCCTTTTTCTGACCTTTTTGTCAGCTGTTAGAAGACAGTAATTGATTTGCATCAATGTGTTTACCACAGCATATGATTTGATGCTGCAGCTTATTAAATACCCAAGGTTAGCATTCACAGTTCTAAAGCTCTTGCTGTGGAGCACATCAAATCTATCCGACAGGCACATTCTTCCCTGACTTGATGTCAGTGTGACATGGTTGAATCTGTTGTATGACACTGGGGTCATGCTTCCATCACAGATGTTTTATTTAATTAGGCTCACAACACCTCCAGAAAACTCGGCAGGAATTTCTGCAGTCCGCCGTCAGCCCCCTCCTCGTCCATCCTGAGTAAAAAACACAGCCACAGTCACCTCCACTGCACTCTTTGCGTATTCTTATGTTACAACTAATTCTATTTTATTAAAAACCTTACTGAAATAAGAATGAAAAAGCATGCAGAATGTGGCTTTAAACTGCTCTCTCTGTTTTTAAAATGTGATACAAGTCAGGTAGAAAGAAAGTGAATAAGATTTTATAATGTTTTTATAATGAAGTGTAGATTGCTCCGGGCAATGCAGACAGGTGAAGCACCAATTTATCAGCTCAGTATCAGTATCGATCTGTAAGGAACCAATCCTTGGGCTTAATGCCGTAAAAGTTCAGTTCAGTTATTTTTCGTACTAAGGATTTCTGTATTGGCTTGTCGCAAAAGAAGAACAAATAACAACAAAAGCAACATTTCAATTGTATACGGGCATTATAACATTCAATAGACAACATCTTTCTTGTCAGACTGCCAATAAAAATACATTTTAGGAAAAAGCACTTTTGCTCCTGATTGCAAAATGTAGTCTGTAAGAAGCCAGCAAATACAGTTATTAAATAAATGTAGTGGTGTGAAAGTAGCAGAAAACAGAAACACTCAAGTCAAGTACAGGTATCAGTATCAGAATACATCAGAATTGGACCTGAAGTATGAATAGCATGTATAAATGAAAAATAATAATATGAATAATGTAAAATTTATTGAGAAAATTACTCACAAAATAGGGAATAAGGGAGACTTGTTTGAAAGAGATGGACCAAGGAAGATGGCAAATCATAACCATACCATTATTAAATTATTGGTTAAATTTTGCTGTTATATGCAAACAAAAAGTTTAATTTGAATGTAGATCTCTCTGTGTACACAAAAATGTGTACACATGTTTATATACATAAAAAGGTGTATATATGTTTATATACTGTATATATATGTATATACAACATAACCGATGTTCAGGACAGTTACAAATACCTTGGGATCCTGCAGACAAATGGAATCATGAAGAGGCTCCAAGAAAGTCAGCTACAGCCAAATACCTATGTAGCATAAGGGAGGTCCTGAAAAGTCAGCTGGTCA
Organism: Mola mola; assembly: GCA_001698575.1. Taxonomy (NCBI): domain Eukaryota; kingdom Metazoa; phylum Chordata; class Actinopteri; order Tetraodontiformes; family Molidae; genus Mola; species Mola mola. Next base: position 768,004 of record KV751361.1, read on the forward strand.
GAACAAGAGGCATCAACACCTATGTCCTGCCGGTGATCAGATTCCCTGCTGGCATAATAACCGGGTCAAATGAGGAGATAGAAGTCACAGATATCAAGAAAAGGAAGCTCCTCACCATGCTTGGAGGGTTTCACCCCAAGTCCAGAACCCCGAGGCTGTACACTAAGCGGAAAGAGGGAGGCTGAGGATAAATGAGCTTCAGAGCCACTATCCAAGATAAAACAGAAAAATCCAGGAATACATCAGGAAGGCTAAGTGAATGCCTCAGTCAGCAGAAACCCAGTGAGGAGAAGGAAGAAGAAGAGACACCATCATGGAGGGACAAGCCCCTGCACGGGATGTACGACCGACAGATAGAGGAAGTGGCTGATATCGAGAAAACATACCAATGGCTGGAGAACGCTGGTCCGAGGGGCAGCACAAGAACAGGCCTTGAACACAAGATCGATAGAGGCCAGGGTCTACCACACCAGACAGGACCTACGGTGCAGACTGTGAAAAGATGCCCCTGAGACAATACAGCACATAACTGCAGGGTGCAAGAAGCAGGCAGGTAAGGCATACTTGAAGTGTAACAACCAAGTGGCCTGCATAGTACACAGAAACATCCGTGCCGAGTATGGGCTGGAGGTTCCAGGATCAAAGTGGGCAACACCTCCAAAGGTGATTGAGAACGACTGAGCTAAGATCCTGTGGGACTTTGAGATCCAGACCGATAAAATGGTGGCGGCTAATCAACCGGATATCGTGGTGGTCGACAAGCAGGAGAAGAAGGCGGTAGTGGTAGATGTCGCAATCCCAATACCAATCTTAATTTCTTTTATCGTTTCATTTTTTTCCTATGTATGTACACTATTCTTTCTTTCTGAGTAAATTATGTAGTTGCCATTTAAATGTAATGGACAACTTCTTCTAATGGCATTGCAAACTCAAAGGCAGATAAAATGCATCTATGGAATTAAAATAAATAAATAAATAAATAAGCATAAAAAATAAAGTACAGTGTATCCACTAGTGTGTTAGCGAGTAAGTGTTTAATGCAAGTGGACTAACTACGAGAGCATTAATATTAGCTTAAAATGTCAGAGAAATAAGGAAACCAAAAAAAACTTAGTTAACTTTGATACTACTAACACTGTGCAGCTATAACCAAGACTGTCAGTGTTTTAAAAACGGCAGCCTGCCCACCTTAAAGACACCAAATACTTTATTTATGCTATTTACCCTGTGCACGTGTACACTGAAGTTCTAGTGCTGTCATTTACACTTCCTGTCCGCTGCTCTTTGCGAGGGAAGGGCTATCTGCTCCACACTCCACGCACAGAGCAGCTGAACTGAATGTTTATGACAACTCATTACTGTCAGCACAAACAAATCTTCCCAGCAAGAGCAATTCATTAATAAAACTCTAAAAGGCCAGAGATGGATAGGTCAAATTTTAAAAATAAAAGCCAATGATAATACTTTTTTCGTGGGTGAAAACATTAAATTTAAGTGTGCTTGAGCACCTCTATAAAGGGGCCTAAAATCACCCATGTTTCAGTCTTCCTGGCCCCCTTCAGTCGAAGCTATCATGCTCTGACTGGGCTAACGACTGCACTTTCATTTACATTAATCCACTGGCAGCCTCACGAATTAAAAAAAGAACAGACGTGTCTGAAAGAAGAGTGAACTTGACAGAATACTGCCCTCTTGAACGTGAGTCTCAAACTGAACAGCTGTATTTCTCGACTTTTGCTGGAGGCAGCGATCCATTCCTCTTCATCAGGCAGCAGGGTGGAATGTTTTCACCCGATGGGTTTTTGGTTCAAGTTAGTCCCATGAGAGCAAACATCTGCTCTGCTGAAGTGTCCTTAAGCAACACGCTTGCACCCCTACCATCTTTGTGGATGAATGTGGCTGCACAGCTGCAGTGAGATCAATACTGTATTACAATCTTCATTACTATTCATGAGGGTTTACTAAGACTCATGTTGCTGCTGTGGCCTTTGCCCTGTCGGAAAATGACTGAAGATAAACATTTGATACCAGTGGCCGTACACTTAGTGGCTGATCAAATGCAGCTCTTCTCCTCAGGGACTGGAGCTGAAGGCTCCCATCACATTTATATAACTTTTTTTTTCCCAAAAACACCCTAATATCTTTTCCCCAGCAACCATTTGAAAACATCTGGCTAATAGGGATAGCATGAAAGACTACACATTACTTTTATGTGGTATCGTGTGGTTTGATTTTGTTGCAATTAGAGAGTTATCTTTGTTGTATTTCAAAACCAAGTCCTCCACAGAAATGAACTTAAAACATCTCTGGAGCAATATATGAATTGATATTGTGTGATCGATTTACAGTGTGATGGTTTGAATGGTCGAGGGCAGGCATGCAGCGGTGAAGTTTGAACAGTAGATGGCAGTTTTTGTCAGTTTCTTGGAAGTAGAGGGAGGCACTGCAGGGACGAGGAAAGAGGGATCAGAGTGGGAGACAAAAATCCCTTCGGAACATGAAGTCCTTAACAGAGAAAAAAAAACTGTCACGGTCAAAATCAAGGGCCTTCTTGGAGGTCAGCTGACCACAATAAGGCATTAAGAAACAATAATTAAGATGAGAGAGAAAGCAAGCGCTCTAGATGGCCGTCAGGTAAACGGCACATCGGCTGAACACAGCTAGATTGACAAATTCCCAGTGGGCCATCCGGTGGGACAGGGGAGCGAGTCCACCTGCAAACCAGGTAAGCAGAGTAAAGGACTGCAGAATAGATCATTTAGCTTTCCACATCTTCAACCACACCACTGCATTCTGTGCATCAGGATAAACGCTTTACACTGAGTGTGTTCTCCCTGTTCTTTATAGCCTAGTTTCCACCATCTAGGTCACATCATGTACACTGCCTCACCCATAACCTCTGTCTGCTGCAGTATAAAAATAGCATACTGCGTTCATAATGACCACCTATTTATACTCACTGTCCTGCCCCAAAACAGAGACTCTGCCCTGACTTTTTCTTTACGCTTCCTATCCTGTTCTATATAGGGGGATATAGCGGGACAAGGAAGGATGCAGAAAGAGAAAGCAAAAATTGAAGGCGATGGAGGTGGAGATTTACTGAATATGGTTGCTGGTTGCTGAAGCTGGTGGAATCTCTATATTTGTTTCACTGTATCTCTCACTTGCACCATAAACCACTGAGTATGACTACTCTCAAGTTTGTCGCTTTATCTTTTAATATTATCTCTGCATCAATATCCTGTATCTGTCTTTTAGCTGTTTATGATAAATCCATGGTGTGTCTTCGATTTCAGATGGGATGTGGAGAGCTGAAGTTTGGCATCTCATACATTAAATGCAGTAATCAGGTCGTTGGGGTGATCTGCTACTGGGCCATGGAAATAATGTCTCAACATGAGCTAGTAGCTGTCAATCATGAATGAGATTGAATGTACAAAACCAAATTACGTGTGTAACGGAGAGTGAGTGTGCTGTGGCGAGGTTTTGTTTACTCCTGCCAAATCAAACCTCTTCATTTGACCCGGCTGAATGTTATATCTGAAGCCGTCTTGTTTACAATTTTATGCGCTCATCCATGATTGTGTTGTGTTGAAAAGATGGATTTAGACCGATGGGTGGTCCATAACAGTGTAACACCTACATGGTAGCATTGTAGACGAATATGCAATAAGGGTTGCTGTTTTAGTGACGCTTCTTGGATCTTCAAATAAAAATTAATAATTTGTAATAAAAGTATTTTTTTAATGTTTTTTTCTGCGTTTTTCAGTAGGTCGTGCCTGTATAAATGAACTTAATTTGAGCAGATTTTTTTTTTTCAACCTATCTCTACTAAGGAAGTCATGTTTCCACTTCTGTCTGTTTGTTGGTTTGTTCGCAGGATTGCGAAAAACTGTGGTAGACTGTCCAGGGTCCATGTCACTGTCCAACCCTGCCTACATGGAGACCATGATATCTCTACACACTGCATTGTCAGGGACAATGATCGACACAAATGTCGCTTTCTGGGGGGTTAGACGGTCCATGAAACTTCACAGAGACAGTTTACAAGTTCAGGGATGGGTGGTGGGTGCATTAGATGCCAAAACAACCCAAAATTACATCACCAGTGGGAACGGAAGTTTCCACTGCACTGCTGTGAGAAGCTGACACTGATTAGTTGAAGCCTCAGTCTCAGCCGGCTGTGATGTAAGGCGGTGGTGTTGGGCATTCGAGAGTGACAGTCACCTCACCAAGTCACTTCGATTTCAAGTTTTGCAGAGCAGGCTCAGCTGAATGTGGTGTATTTCACCCAGCACTCAATACAGGTTGGCGGATTCTGAACACTGACTGAAGCACTATGTGGGCCCGTCTATTCTGGCAATGACACCAGGACAGGCCAGGTACTCTCAAATTCTTGTAGCAGTGAGTCAATCCATGGAGAAAAACACATTCCGTGGGCAAGAGAATGTCTTCCTGAAGAGAAAAGCTCTGCCCTCTCCTGAGGGCAGAGCTTTTGTGTGAGACTGAACATGACTCAACATACAGTACTTACCTTAAGCTTTCTGCTCCAGTATTTCTCCTACACAAAGCCAAGCAGGTGCTGGCAGGAGCCTTTTATTTATGACCGCTGTATCAGCTTTTCCAATAGGAGTATTTCCTAAAACGTCAAGCGGTTACTTGAACGTGTATGTAAATACAGAAGCCTATTGAATTGTAAAGCAGATAGGCATACCAGGTAAGAAAGATAAGAAAGCGTGTGTGGATTTCTTTGATTCAGGAAGTCAGAAAAATGACATGCTGTGAGGGAAAAGTAGCATCAGATTTATATCTAAATGGATTTGCTGAGAATGACGTGTTTTATCAAAAGTGGTGGTTGATTATGATGTAAATTTTCCTCTCTTCTAAAATGACTTTGACAGAACTTTTTGCACACACAGCTCCTCGTGAGATGAAGTTTACCTCTAAGCACAGGCACCCTGGGGATACACTGTCACTGCCCATACTGAGACTATTTTTCTGCCCTGCTGTTGATAGCATCTAGCACATGGCAAAATAACTCATCAAAAACTCTGACCTTGGGTATAGAGGTGATCACCAGGGACTGCTTTAAAGCATCTCTGTTGGAGATATATGATTTTTACCACAGGTTTTCAAAGAAAGATGGCAAAACAATTATTTTCTATTCTATAAATGACCACTTCTTTGTTAACTTTCTCTGCTAAAATGCTATTTAGTCATAGATAAAAACACGTGTGGGAAGGAGAGCAGTGAGTCAGCATCACATTAGCTTGTTGACCTGTCAAAGTGTGAGTGTTTATGTTTTTTCTGTGTCCAAAGTGAGCAGAGCTGATGGCTGGTGGCAGGTGCAGTGATGACAGCACAAACCTTTCTCCTTTTTAACTTTGTCCACTGTTTCTCTTTGTCCTGTTGCACCAGTTCTTTACATTCATCCAACCCCATCTCATGGCATTGTGCAGATAGTACTAAGTTGAACAAATTGTACGCACACATTTATCTCACTTTTATTAGGCTACTTAGTAAGACTGGTAAACAACACATGAGTGTAATATTGATTGTTCTGAGGCTGGAAAGGCAGAAAGATAAGACAGGGAAATGTACCATTACACTACTTTGTGTACAATTTAGAACAAGTTGACCCAAAAAATCTAGCCAGGATTCACTGGCAATAGTTATAGTTTAATGAGTTGGAGCTGAAGTGCCAGTCTGTGTTTAATGCAGTGAACTATGTACAGTTTAAATGGAAATAGTCCCTCTCATTGGAGAGAAAGTCAAACGCTTGTGAGGATGAGCATCTATTCTCTGTGTCTTCGTCCCTTTTTTTTTTTTTTTTTTAATGTCCGATAAGACCAGATGACACGATTTCATGCTCAGCCTTTCGAAGATATTCTCATAATGAAGAAATGAAGGCGTACAGCTTCGTCCTCTCCAGCTTTCTTTCTGTTGGTCATGCACAAAATTAATTATACGCACAAAGACGTTGATTATTTGTGGTTAAGTAGTATTTCACAAACAGAAAGTGAGCCCTTGGCTGAATTTTACTTTCTGCATGTTGCTTATTCTGACAGGAATGCAAGTTTTTCCACCAAAATATAGCTGCTGATTTTAAGGAGCCTCACCCTAATATCAGACAAGGCACAAAACAGAACCAGACTGGACTGGTTTTTAACATTTTAAGCTAACTACCTTTAAGGTTGAATTTAAGTATAGTTACTGTAACACGGTATCATACACATACAATATTTACCAACATTTAAAGGAAGAACTTTATCAAGTAAATTAATAAAGTTGCAAATTATTTAAAATTACTTAATAATAAAAATTATTAAGTCATTTGCAGCCACAAGGGGCAGAATTTCACCCCTTCAATATTACATTATTCTACTCTGTGTACATTGAAACAGGTATATTAAATCATTTCCTTAAAATTATGTACATTAAACCTCAAATCCAGACTCATGTCATAAGGTTAATTTCAAATGTTATGAATAAAGGCAACTTCTAACTAATGGCAGTGCAAGAATATGGCAAATTGGGCCACAGTGCTGCAGTTCGAGCGCTGTTTAAAACCCCACTATTATATCATTTCTGGTGGAGTCTGCCTGGAGTTTATGTTGCAGCCATTTTAGATAAGATTTGGGAGAGCACACTAACAAGATTAACATCCACAACAAGGAACTGCATGATACTGAAGCCCTTTTAAACAATTTCACTTTAGTTTTTTAAAAATGTCTTTAATTGAAATATTGGAAAAATCTTACAAATTGCCCTTTTAAGGTATGTTTTCTTTAAAACATGTATGATGAAGTTTTTCTTCAATTTTAAAGGTTATTTTGATGACAATATGTTAATAGCTGAATGAAATACTACTTAACTAAAACCCACGTAATAAACCAGAATAATCCTCCCATTTTCTGTTTTTGACACTTTTCAAAATAGTCCTCTTATAGACCAGAGGGTCACTTTTCCAGCTGGTTAGTCCAGGCCAGAGTTCTATCAGATAGCTGACATATGAAACCGTCATCTGAGTGTGTGTGTGTATGTGTGTGTGTGTGTGTGCATGTGCGACAGGTTCATTTGTCAGTTTTAATCCAGTCTTGTCCTCCGGTGTGATGTTGTAATGAATGACCTGACACGGCCAAGACGGATGAATGATATTTAACGCTCCCCGCATACACACACGCAAACGTTAGACACACAGTTTTATTTATTTATTTATTTATTGATTAATTATATGTGTTCAATTATGAATGAGCTAGCATGAGTTTGTGACCCCCCTCCTGCCCTTAAAATTCATGTATGTTTTCCCGAAGCAATAACTTGTCTGCATGAAAAAATGTTAAAACTAATAAAATCATACCAAAAAAAACCCAGTACACTAAGAGTTGTGCGAGTTAATTGCATTGATTGCATGTATGTAATAGTCTCTCTGGAAACATTTCGTCTTGGGGGTCTGACACGTGGCTGTACAGCAGTCATTCTCAGAGACTGGGTCGTGACACAAGCGTAGCTCACAGGAGATTTTTTGGAGTCAGGTTATCAGATAAATTTGCATAATTCCTTCCACCGTCTGTTTTTTTAAGATTTTATGTCTGCAGGACATTTTTGAGGGAGCTTGTTTGTATCTATACTACTTGGTTTCCACTGCATGCTTGGTGTCCGGTTGGAAACAACAGTCCAGCTAAACCAAACTATGGCTAAAGTCAAGACTGCAGGTGATGTTAGGCAAACTACTGCCTGTGAAAATGCTATGCAAGTACACAAACCTGCATGAGAACTAACATGAGACCACAACTGCTAGCGATGTTTTAGATGGAAATAAGCTTACCTGTAAGTCGAACCAGAACGATCACTATTGTAAATGAC
>KV751361.1:775889-787550 GCA_001698575.1 Mola mola
AAGGAAACTTATCCAGGTCACTCTGGGAGTAACATCATGTATAACTTCCAGATGAACCTCTACTATGAAATGTGAACAAGTTGTGCCTGACATTTGTAGCCATGGTGATTTACGCTTCATGTCAAAACTTCTCTGAGCAGTTTGTGTCCATAGTTAACTTGAAGTTACTTTACCCACATTTCCATTCGCACTGATAGTCCACAAGCCAAGGTGTGGTAGGTGGTGATCTTCATAGTGGCTCAATTTCTGAGAAGCAACACATGTACAATTGATTTATCAAAACTGTTTATACATATTTAGAGAGAATTAATCTATTGTCACATCAAGGTCTTATGTTGGCAGATACAATGGAGCTGTGGTGGAAGGGTGTGGTCTAATAGCCAGAGAAAAACTGTTACAGTTGTTAAAGGATACATCCAAATCATGTTTTCCTAGCATGTCTCTTTAAAGCCTAGATGCTCATGATAATACTGATACTGTGGGCTAATATCACCAAAACTGAATGATAATGTCCAATGATGAAGTTGTCCTATAATTTTATGATGTGTGTGACCCAGCTTTGAATGTACCTCTTTCAAAATGAATGTTACTGTCAGACAATATTTTCCTTGTAAATTTGTAATTTACAGGATCCTCTAATGAATTTATCATCGCAATCTCAAAAACTCTTAATATATTCAGTTAGTCAGCTAACTAATAACCATCAAAGTAGCATTTGACACCAGTGTAGGTCGTCAGAGTTTGTCAATCCTCATTTTCCTTGATAAGCGCGAGCCAAATCGGTGTAGGTTAACCTTCTTTCATAGTACAGGCCTGAATTCAGTTAAAGATGAAAGAAAACAAAGAAGCCTACTATATGGGTAATTCCATGCATTTACCAACAGATTTATTATGAATCATAATTGTTGTACAGGGATTTTCGGAAATATTTCCTGGCAGTTGTTATAGCTATTAGATTAAAGCCTTTAGATAATTATATTATACGTTAGTTATGCCACTTTTCTGTTTCCAGATGTAGAGCAATGACACACCATAGACTTGACCAGAAACTATCATCTATAAAGACACATTCTGATCCAATTTTTCTTGTAGCATCCACATAATCAAGTTTTGACCCTTGTCGGTTGTAAGAACTGTTTAAATCTTCAGTCAGTGTCAGATGTGAGGTGTCCTAGTGCAGCTGCAATATGAAATGCATCTGAAGTTATTATGCGGTTCAGAAAAGCAAAAGGTACGGCAGTATCTGAGAGAGAGAGGAGAAGAAAGGAATCCAGTAACCAGAATATCATCTCGCAGCAGCTGGGAGACTGCGGAAAGTGCTGGCTGCTGAACTGCTCTTTACGTATCAGTTCACCGTCATGACCCTGACGTGAATGTGTGTAACTCTGTTGAAAGAGGGGTGTCGCTGGTGAAGAAATATGCATACTTTGAAGAACCAAAACTCAATAAAGCTGCAGACTGAGTGGTAATCCCGGTTGATTCTAACTAAGGTGGTGTCCCATTAAGGTCAAACAAACTCAAGGCCTAATAAATATTAGATTTTTGTATGTATGTGTGTATATTGATGTGTTTGTTACCTTTTAGGACCCACAAATTGCCAAACACCTGGAGCAGGTAGCTGTATGAGTTTGCTGAACCTAGGCAGCCTCGAGGTGGAGCGGGAAGGTGGCAGGAGGTGAGTGGTCAGGACGGAACTTCACTGGCAATGTGAATCTGAGGGCAAAACATGAGCGCTATAGCGCTCCAAGGTAGCAGTATTAAAACAAACTTGTTATTTTAACTAAAAAATGTTACTATCTGTGTTGCCCAAACATTTGAAGTTGACTGAACTTAATACTACAGATATGTGTGCTTTTAATCTGCCACCATCGCTTCTCTCCTCCAGTGGAAGACAGACGAGATGGGTAATGTTTAAGTCCCATGATCTTGAAACCTCATCCTTTATTCCCTTTATCTGTTCCCATTGTACTTATTTGCATTTACTTTTTATCGATACACCAACATTTCCACCTCCATCAAACTTTTATACAATATTTCAGGATTTTGTGTGTGTCTATGTGTGTTTCCATTCATTTTTTATGAGCAAATCAAAAATGCACATAAGGCTTATGGAAAGTAAGCCACAGGAGCTGGTGGTCCAGCGAGAGAGGTGTAATCAGACAGGAGTTGTTTCCCTGCTGTAGACGAGCTTGATGAGGAGCAGATGTAGAGACCACCAGGTGTCTGTGGGAACGGGAGCCACGCCCACACAGCGCACACACCAACAGGAAGAGGAGGAGACCAAAGGAAAACAGATGTGGAAACACACCATATTAATTTTGTGTTTGTTTTAGATGTCGACTTTTGACTTGTAACGTCAGTAAAACATTAAAACATCTACATCCACCACACACAGACTCTGTCTTTCTTTTTCATTGTTCGAATTAAAAGTAAGAGTTTGGTCCACATCTGCCCTGCATCTTGTATGCGAAGTGTCATGAGATAAGTTTGTGGATTGATGCTGTATAAATAAAGCTGACTAAAACAGACTTTTCTCTCCCATACAGTAAAGAACAGTTCTGCTGGCCAACATTCCTGTGAATAAACAACAAAATTCACACCATTCATACTGGGCGAGCTGAGTCATAAGTAGATTTGGATTTGTGTGTCTTCGCGTTTCTAAGGACTTTGTATGTAATCTAGCTGCACCAAGAAAAAAAGGGAAAAAAAAACGTGTTTATGAAGACATCAAATTTGCTACAAGTTTTGGCTTTTCGGCAGTAAAAATGTCCCTTTGTTAAGCTTGTTTCATGGAAGAGATTTTGAGTTGTAGCATCAAACTGCATCACAGTTTCTGCTTGTTTTGCTCAATGGTGGATTTAGCTGCAGTGCACAGTTCTTCCCTGGAACAAGTTTAAGGGAAGGGCCATTTTTACTGACAGCCACACACACTGACCAGTGCTTTTAGGAAGAACAAAGTTGGAAAACCAGCATTTTCAAAAGTACCCGTCTGTGAGTGGACTAGGCCTAAGAGTCATGTCTGCAGCCGTGACATTATATATTTATAAATTTTATAAATGTTGTTCCAGGAGTGAAGTCATCTGACATTTAAAAATCAGCCAGCCATACCGCAGTGGTGTGTGCGCGCCTGTGTGTGTTTGTGGGTAGACAGGAGAGCCCAGAGGGCAGGCGGCTCAGACAGAGTCATTATTTAGTGACACACGGATGAAGGGCTGAACTTAACAGGGACTATAGTTGTACAAAGACGTGTACACAAACACACACACAGAACATTTAAAAAGCCTGAGGTATCAGGATTTTAATGAGAAACATTAGTATCGTTACCTGTTGCTACTCTTTCTTCTCTGCCCATTAAAGTGCCCATGCACAGCTAATTGTATTCATTGAAGTCAGGAGTTTTCCCCACAGTTATATTTCATAAAATGGTACACTATTTAAACTTCTGGAGAGTGTTACTACCACATCTCTACTGTCATTGTGCACCCTCTTCAAATTCCAAATATGCACTATTTCAGGGCTATCCAATTGAAATTCATAGTGGTACAAATAGAAAAATAACATTTTCTCCAGCAAAGGTCCAGAACGGGATGTCACAATATGAACTCTTGTCAGAGGAAACACAATTATTGGACGCTCTGAAGGACTGTGTTTTGTTGCATTTTTCACACATTGTTTTGGTCCCGCAAATAAAACTGGTAACTTTGTAAAATCAAACATCTTAAAATTCACTGTAGCTGCCTTTCGAAGACAGAAAACAATACAGAAAACGTTTAAGAGTTCTAGTATGAACCAAAATATTTATGATCAACTATATCCATTTACTTTTCAGCGCAACATTTGACTAAACAAAAATAATTTAGAATGGTTAATCAGGGAAGAGATGGAGAAAGAGATGAGGGGTGTGAACTTGTCAGTCTAGCCCTTGGAACTGATCAGAAACCGAAGGCAAACAAGGATTTCTCCTCTCGCTGTGAACTGCTCCGATAGAGTTAAAATAATTAGTTTAATTTTGTCCTTCATTTGGGCGTACAGAGATCCGTGATTATCTGAAGATGGTGAAACGTGTTTGACATGTTGGAACAAATTGTGACAAATTGGTCAGCTTTTTTACCATAACAGTGACGTTGTGAAACTTAATTGTAAACTGTGATGAAAGTTATGATTATGTGTCATGTTGACACGTTATCTTGAGGTTCATGTCAAAGTGATGTGTTAAGTTATGTAATGAAAAGTAAAAATCTTGTGTCGGTGTTGAATTTAAACTTGATGTTACCTGTTATACATATCTAAGCTTTATCACATCATTAAATGCTTAAATGCTTAAATGCATCAAGTATGTGACAATATCTTTGTATTTCAAAGGATTTTTGCCATCAGTCTTGTGACAGCTGGGCTGTAAATAATGGGGTGAGTGAAGCCACCAGCTCTATGTAATGTTCTATATCATTTGGCATCAGTTTTAATTGAAATTTAAGGGACTTTAATTGGCAACTAATGTATGATCTTTCCTGAGAGTTCCTGTGTCTGTAAGGACCATAAAAAGTGCCACAAAGGTACTATGAAGCAGGTTCAACAGAGCAAGGCTTGCTTGCCTTATGAAGGCTGGCTTGACAAACCCTGAACTTCTAGTTAGAGATACACAAAGTATCACAAATCAACTTTCTTTTATATTTCCGCTTTCTGTATCAGATTCTGTGCACGTTCACTTGGAAAAGGGGACGTTTGGCGAGTCACATTCCGCACAAAATGCCGCCTTCTTCATTCATTACAAAGCAGGTTGTTAGAATGGAGAGTTGTAAAAGAATATGGTTTAAAGCAACATTGTTTGTGATTGTGAAAACTCAGCATGTGTATTTTTCATCACTAAATTCATTGTCATGTCTGTAATTGTATTTCTAATATGATGACTACACATTCTAGCGAACTTTAAACTGATGCAGGAGATTCAAACATTATACTGTTTAGGCTTGTCCTTTTTGAAATTACAACCTGCTCCTGATCAGGTAATCAGGTATTTTTGCAGTATGAGTTACCATGGTGATCTAGACAGGTTAAAAGAAAGCTACTTTCGGGAGAATGACAACACTGCTAAGGCACCAATTCCACTCCAAAGTACACCCGTCAAATGAAAGCGAGCCCTTTGCCTAATCAGTAGAAGTCTAAATGAACATCACAGCACTGAGACACCACACAGATCTATTTGGTAAACAATAAGAGCCATGTTATTTAACCATAAACAGTGGCTATCACTCCCTCCGGACACAGCAGAATTTATTTGCATATATTAATCGTCCAAAACCACACTTCATTAAAAAACACAACAGAAACTCACCCAAACCATATTGGTTTGTCTTTTCGTTGTTCCATCAATCACTGGTGGGCAAAAATAAATCTTTAATTTACTGTTTCCGATGTGAAAGTCTCAGGAGAGGCGAGGTGAATAAAGGAGGATGGACATCTAATAAACAGAATACACACACATCTATCCAGGAACATAAACACTACTGCATCATGATGTATACTATTTGTCCTGCAGATTAAAAGAATTAAAGTTTGGTGTAAAGCTTAATAGAAAGAAAAATAACCGGTAAAAAGCAGTGCTGTGCAAAGAGGGATCTTATCTGAAGACAAACTGCAGTAATGTTCAGGTCTGTGCGTGTTTTGAAGAGATTCTGGAATGTATTAGTATAGGCGTCTTATCCTTATTTTGACTCTATGACCTAACCCTGCGAGCAAATGCATGGTAAAATGGCAAACACACACGTTCACATGCAAACAAACAGACACGGCTTGAGGCAGCAGTTGATGTACACTACTCTGTGATCGTAGGCCAAAAGGGTAGGGTGGAGAAAAATGGAGAGAGAGAGAGAGAGAGAGAGAGAGAGAGAGGACCCCAGAGAGTCAGCACGGCTAAAATTACAGCCCTGTCACACCAAATCAGTTTCTATGACGTGTGTGCACGCCTGTGTGTTTGTTGTATGCAAGTGAGAGAGGAAGTGTTGTGTTTGACTCTGCCTAAAGACATCAGGAGACAGTAAACAAAACAAACATGCATACTGTACGCACCCTGGTATATTGCGCGATTCTGCATGATGATGATCTGCCGTAATGGAGAGATACACACACACACAAACACACGCGCTACAGTCAATTTACATATAATCCATCTTTCTGTTATCTTCTGCTGATCCTCCAGCCACTGAGGTCAGGCCATGGTGGCACCAGGTTAAGCAGGTTGTACAAGACATTGGCAATGCTTTCCAACTCCTCCTGAGAGACCCTGGTGTTCCCAGGCCAGATCAAATATATAATCCCTCCAGCGAGTTTTGGGGGTCTTCTCCTTTGTGCCCAGGAGACCTCCAAAGGGAGGTGCCTAATCAGCTGGCCAAACCCCTTCAACTGGCTCTTTTTGATGACATGATTTTTTTTGATTTTTTTTTCCAATGAAGCCCTTCATCCTTGAACAATATTACAAAACACACTTTGTGTGGCATATTTCAAGATGATGTCTTGTATCACATGTATTTCCACTAGAATCCTTGTCTCAGGGGGTAGATTGAACCATAAGCCAATCGGTGGTTGGATTCCCTAAATGTAGCTAATATTGATCATGGAGAAAAAGTGTACTGGTGCAGACCTTTAAGAACAAGGCTGATGTGCAGAGTTGTAGCAACTACAGAGGGATAAAGCTGATGAGCCACACAGTGAAGATTTGGAAACGAGTAGTAGAAGCGAGGCTAAGAGAAGTGATGATTTGTGAGCAGCAGTATGGTTTCATGCCAAGAAAGAGCTTTACAGACAGACAGACAGACAGACAGACAGAGGTGGAGGTATGCACTGGAAAGAAGAAGAAGAATGAAAGTCAGTTGTAGCAAGACAGAATACATGAGTGTGAATGAAAGGGAGGCAAGTGGAAGGGTGAGGTTACAGGGAGTTAGGGGGGGCAGTTGGAGAGGCCAGATTGAGATGGTTTGGACATGTGCAGAGGAGGGACAGTGAATATATTGGCAGAAGGATGCTCAAGATGGAGCTACCAGGCAGGAGGCAAAGAGGAGATTCATGGATGTGGTGAGAGAGGACATGCAGTTAGTTGGTGTGAGAGAAGAAGATGCAGAGGACAGGGAAAGATGGGGGAGGATGAATAGCTGTGCGACTCCGAGTAAAGGCTAAGTTAAGCTGAAAAAAGGAAGGAAATTGATCATTCTTAAACATTTCTGAACAGGATTGACCTCCATCTCTGTCTCTGTAAAGAAACTCAAACAAACATGAATTTGTGCTCCGAAACACACACTTTTTGAGCTATACCCACATATGGCTATGGAACTACCATATGGGGGAGCAGGTGGTTGGTCTCAGTGGCTCTTGCAGCAATTCCTAGTTAGCATTTAAGAGGCTCTCCCTTCACAATTCAAGGTCCTGCAAACTGGGAGCCATTAGTCTTTCCTACTTATTTCGTCAGCCATCAGCCTGTAAATGTGTCCAAGCAAATGCCATTTCAAATGAATAAAACATCATACCAAGTTGTGTCAATCATAGCTGCTCCCCCATTTTGTAAACTGAGAAGCAAGAAGATAAAGCCAGGGCGAAATATACTTTTGAAATGCTCATTTGTTGGCTCCAAGGACTAACAAAAAACATTTCTTATATTCCCTTCTAATAATAATTTAACAGAAATGTACCCTGACTAGCCACAGCAGTCAAACAAATGACAATTGATAACAAAGATAATGTTACAAAGCAACAGTTTACTTTGAAACTTTGGGCCCTGGCATTCACATTGGTGATAACTTTGAAAATGCCTCAGAAACATTATTGATGACCAAGTAATCCCCATTATGGCAATGCCACTGCCCACAGTGGGATAATGTGCCACACAACAAATACCATTCAGGAAACATTTGAGAAACAAGAGCTTTGTTTTTCCACCCGGCAACTATCGTAATGGGCAAGAAGCTCATGTGCATAGCATCCTGGTACATGTACGCACTGCTGGCATGAAGCTTCTATCAATTCAGACTTCACTGAGCAATTTATTGCTTCAAATGATTACATTTACCATCAACAATAATTGGTCATCCACACTATGTTGGTAATTCACTTCATTTCACCAGTTCATCTAGGTACTCATATGGTTTCAATATGTTCAGCATGCCACACAGAATGTTTAAAGCTACAATGCCTACTTACAGGGTGCATCCAATGGGGGCAAGAAGCAGACAATAGTTTTATGATAGAAAAGAAATGCAATTGTTTTTGTTGCCCCGAATATGTTGACATGAGTCTATGACACTTTTACCTTCTCAAGACTCAGTGTTGCAGTAGTTGGTCAGTTGTGTAATGACTACATGAGTACATCCTGTTCTATTTATGTTTACTTCAACTTCTTTGGACTCATGGTTGTGAATTTACAAAGAAAGTGTGTGTGTGTGCATTTATGTGTTCTGTCTCTTGTAAATAAGGTCCAGTTTGACACTTACCTTTGCTGTCTGCTGAAGGGCAAAAGCCCAGTGTTGCTCGGCCCTGTGGGAAATATTCCTGTTCTAAACTTGGAAACAGAGCGGATATTGTTCCTTTCATCTCATCACATTTCCGCCTTACTCTCTATTTTCTCCCCACTCTTTGGTCTCTTTTTGTTTTTTGTTTTCTTCGGAATGGTTTCTTCCCCGCTTTTCTCCGCTCTCCGCCACTCTCTCATCTCTCTCGTAGCACCTGTAATTCCTGCTCTCCCCCCTAATCAGATCCTAATAGGAAAAAGCTTGCAGGGGTCAGCAATACTTAATAAACACTCTCTTCCTTCTCCTTCTTGCTGTCGTTCTCTATCTCTAACTCTCTCTCCCTTTCTTTTGTCACACACGCACACACAAACGCATTATTCACAGTAAGGATGCATATTGAGAGTGACGTTGGAATCTGAAGGGCAGTAGTGACTTCTGATTATTGACCATTTTTAAAACTTTCTGCAACTGTTTATATATGTGGTGACTTTCAAGTCTCATTCCTTTGTGTATAACATAAAATGTCATTCTTTTTCAATCAATATGTAATCAAATAAAAACAAGTCTAGCTTATTTAGTACAAATCTTTCAGTGGTACAAGCCTCTTCCCATGCAATGTTGTTTAGTTAATCCTGTGGGAATTGAGGTGCTCTCAAACCAGCTGAGTTTGCATCAGTGAGCCACAACATTAGAACCACAGGCAAGTGAAATGGATAACAAAGAACATTTGGGTACTGTTACAGCTCTGTATATTCACTCCTGGGCTCTCTGCCTGTGTTTGAGTGTATGTGTGGGTGTGCATAGCTCCTCTGGGCTCCTGGTGATCACTGTAGCTAAATCTACTCATCATTAACCTCCCTATAAGAATTCTGTTTTTCTGCTGTCTCATCACCAGGTTGTTCCACCTGCACCATGTAGTAACACGCTCTGGACGCTCTGTGTTTTTTAATCTTAAGATCTTTAATAGAAATGTTGTAGTTTTTATGCTCTTGTCATTAGAATTGATAGCAGTTCCTGTTTTTTTTTTTTTTTTGAGAATTTGCTCTTTAGTTGCAACACAAATCAAGTAGATATTACAACTCAAAGTAAATCCAAATGTAAACAACCAACTGAGTTGGTTTCCACTTTCAGGTCCTTAAAAACGTTAGACACATACTGAAACAGTTACAATTCAGGGTTCTGCTGCTTAGCTTTAGGTCCTGGCATGACATGTACCAGCCAGCGTTCCTAAACATTACTGCAGACCAAGCACTGTACACCTCTTCATGGCAACCCCACTCCACAACAGCAGAATCAGGAACTCTGGGACATCTTGAGGTGCATGATAATGAGCCCAACACTATGACCTGACCTTTTTATCTTCTCAATTCCCAAGAACACAAAGAAGTAGTGTCGTTATTCCCTCCAGGTGTCTGAGTTCCTTTTCTTTTCTGTAAGGCTGGTATAAGATTTAGACCTGGACTTTAAATTTGTGGACCTACTTGTCCTTCAGATAAGCAAATTTACCTTTCATTTGTCCAGAAACAAATCATTTTTATGGGGAAAAAAATCAAAGTCATTTACACGTTGTTTCAGGAATATGACACAACAGTTTCAATGTTTACCTAATTTAAAAATTATTTTGTGAATTTTTTGGTAACGTACTTTCAAAATATATTTTCGGGTTAATGGTATATGTCATCTCTCTTTAGCTTGGTGATTTGATAGCAGTTTTATCTAATGAATTTAGCTGGAGCCAGCTAACTAATGTCTCTTGTAAGAGTAGGGACGTTCCCACAGACATACAGTAGGAACATTAGATTTTTCTGTTTGTCATAACACATCCGGTTAACTTTGTTTCCTCATCTCTTGTTGAATTTTTGTTCATTTTCCATTGCAGTTGTAGTTCTTTAACTCCTTTAATGGGCTGTGCCACAGAGCCTGAAGGAACACTACCAGTGTTTTCCTGAAGTAAAAATTGAATCTTGAAAGTTAAAGTGGTTCCAAGCCAGTAGAATATATGGATTGACTCCTTCCATTCCATTGAATACAGCATCCTTTGCATATCCATTTAGGTTGAACAACTTAAACATATGGATTTTTTTTTTTTTTTTTTGTTTATGTCTGTATATGACTTTTAAGTTGTCCAAATAGGGCAAGAGAAGTTATCAAACTTCTTCTCCTTCTTTGGCTTCACCCAACTTTTTCTAGGCGGCGCCTCAGCGAATCAGCGAATCGGACTCCCCCATCTCTCCCTGTCCTCTGCATCTTCCTGTGTCACACCAACTATCTGCATGTCCTCCCTCACTACATCCATAAATCTCCTCTTTGCCTCCTGCCTGGTAGCTCCATCTTGATCATCCTTCTACCAATATATTCACTGTCCCTCCTCTGCACATGACCAAACTATCTCAATCTGGCCTCCTTAACGTTGTCTCCAAAATGTCCGACATGTGCTGTCCCTCTGATTTTTCGTTTTGTTACGTTTTCTGCCACTTATCCGGGTCCGGGTTGCGGGGGCAACAGTTTGAGCAGGGAGATCCAGACGCTCCTCTCCCCGGCCACTTACACCAACTCCTTTGGGGGGACACCAAGACGTTACCAAGCCAGCCCAGAGATATAATCTCTCCACTGTGTTCTTGGTCCGCCTGAAACGGCGGACCAACGGCGGACCTGAAACGGATTTACACAAGACTAGCGAGACACATATTTGTTTTTGGTCCGCCTTGGTCATGCCCGAAACACCTCCCCAGGGAGACGTCCAGGAGGCATCCTGACCAGCTGCCCGAACCACCTCAACTGGTTCTTCTCAACACGGAGGAGCAGCGGCTCTACTCTGAGCTCCTCCCGGATGTCCGAGCTCCTCACCCTCATCTCTAAGTCTGAGCCCAGCCACCCTGCGAAGGAAGCTCATTTCAGCCGCTTGTATTCGCAATCTCATTCTTTCGGTCACTACCCAGAGCTAATGACCATAGTTGAGAGTTGGGACGTAGATTGACCTGTAAATTGAAAGCTTTGCCTTCTGGCTCAGCTCTCTCTTCACCACAACAGACCGCTTTAGCGTCCGCATCATTGCAGACGCTGCCCCAATCTGTCTGTCAATCTCCCGCTCCATTTTCCCTTCACTCGTGAACAATACCCCGAGATACTTGAACTCCTCCACTTGGGGAAGCGACTCTCCCCCGAC
>KV751361.1:787575-803546 GCA_001698575.1 Mola mola
CACTGTTCGATGAGGCCAACAGGACCACGTCATCTGCAAATAGCAGAGACGGAATCCGGAGGCCACCGAACTTGATTCCCTCCACTGCTTGGCTGCGCCTAGAAATTCTCTCCATAAAAATTAAGAACAGAATCGGTGACAAAGGACAGCCTTGGAGGAGACCAACCCTGACTGGGAACGGGTCTGACTTACTGCCGGCAATGTGAACCAAGCTCTGGCTCCGACAATATAGATATCGAATGGCCCGTAACAAAAGGCCATCTATCCATACTCCCGGAGCGCCCCCCACAGGACACCTTGAGGGACACGGTCATAAGCCTTCTCCAGATCCACAAAACACATGTGGACTGGTTGGACAAAGTCCCATGCCCCCTCCAGTACCCTCGCGAGGGTATAGAGCTGGTCCAGTGTTCCACGGCCAGGACAAAAACCACATTGCTCCTCTTGAATCCGAGGATAAACTAGCAGCTGGACTCTACTCTCCAGCACTCTGGTAGAGCCAACTACACCTTTGCCTGTCATCGTGCCAACATTTTGAGTTCTTACTCTCAATCCTACACTCTTTACTTTCCTCTTCTCTGTCTGTCTCCTAATATGTTTCCCCCCTCTTGTTTTTGACAGTCACCCAATATCCTTTGGTACCCTGTTAGTCAACAGCCATGGTGGCGGTTGTTATCCCTGGCTCCGACAGATCCAGTATGAAATTTGTTTTCGTGATTCGCATGTTCTCACCTTCAGCATTTATCCTGGCTTGGCACTGAAAATACACTGGTTTTTGAGACCGCTTGTAGCTTTGGCACCTAGTGGCTTGTTTCAACTAAAGTTATTTAACGCGTCTCCTAAATAATCAATGGCTGGGGTTGAAACATATATAGAATGGATAAACAGAGGCATCACCTTCGATCGCATGACTATTCAGTATTTGGAATACAAATAAATCTTTCAGGGCTAAAGTAAACCTTTTTAAATCCAGTTCATAATTCATCTTGAATTTCTGCAGTATCTCTATGACATTATGCAGCCAGACAGTTTTAGGCTGTCATCCATCTGAACCAATAATGCTTGCTACAATATGAAATGTTAATGAGACAGTGTGATGCTATTTTCTGTGACCCCTGCAAATCCTGCTTTATAATTGCCCACAGAGGATCCCCTGCTAAAATAATGTGTGCATGAAAAATTCACTGGCAGCACATCAGACATACTGTAGTTCACACAATACATTTACAAATACCACTTATGCATATAAACTTTTGTTCCAAAAGTAGCTCAAGATGTATGTGCTCTGCACAAACACATACGTATATATCGAAACTATTATATCTTAATAAAGACACCACCAAGCTGTGACCAAATAGATCTGCCAGAAATCTGTGGGAAAGTCCCAACAAGGCTTTTCAACAAAATATACTGCTTTGTCAACATTAGAAGAAATCACATTCCCTCCTTGCAACATTCATTCTACTTCCACAGCTGGAAGTGTTTGACTATGTTTAATGGCAGCAGCTGCCAAAGGTCGAATGTCTTTCTGTCTGCCTCCACAAAGTTCTCTCAAGTCTTCCTGCCCTCTCCTCACATGTCTTTGTGTGATTTTCGTCTATGGCTGTCCACCCTATCCTCTAATGTCTCCCTTTCCCTTTTTGACTCACACACGTCAACCGTGCAGTCGTAGCTCATTATGACTTAAAGACTAAACTTGCTGTCTTTTACCATGTAAAAATTGAGTTAAAATTGAGCAACGCCACAAGCAAAGTGTGACAATTCCAATGAATGCCATTAAAATTTTTCTCCAGGAGCAAAAGTAATTTTTTTAAAAATTGATTCTGCGTTTAAATGAACCTGCTCATGTGAAGCATTATTTCAGTCTGACAAAGTCTCATTATTATCATGAAGTTATTTTCACAGCTGTGTATTTTCTGTAAGAGGATGAGGTCATTTGTGTCTGAGTGATATATGTAGTTATATGTAGTTTATTATACACACAGAGTCTCCAACTGAGGATAAATGTTTGGTTTGGTGCAACCATTTCTGGCTATACTTTTTTTAATTTTTTTTTTTTAACATAATGGCTTTTAAATCTAAATGAAAGCATTGCCATGAAATCTGTCATGGATCAGAATCTGTCCCATCCATTAAGTGAACATATAGCCATTAATAAGAGATATTAGTGGTACAGAGGAAGATGACCCATGAAGTTCTTCATGTACAGTGGCGCGTGGAATTGACATTTCCTCCTATTACTCCACAAATCACCGCCTTTGTTTGTGTACGTATGTGCCGCCCACAACAGATTAATTTATGATGTCTCATATAAAACCAGCATCACTTTATAGAAAATTACATGCAATTACTCAGCTCTGTACTCGAAGTGAATCATAGCTGCTCACACAGCCATACGTCAGATCCTGTCACCCCTCGTCAAACAAATGATGCAAAGAGCATTAGACTGAATGAGCCAGATAGCTGTCTCAGACAAAAGGTCAAGACAACAAAGTTCAGAGTTTAACCTTTAGGATCATCAGATTCATTCTTAAAGCTGGCAGAAAAATGAGCTTCAAATTTGCATTGAAGGCGTAAACTTCCTTTTCTTTTTTTAATTTGATTTTCACCCTGAAAAACTGCAGCCCAAGTTGGTTATAAAAACTGATACCGATACATCCCGATATTACATTTTTAAGTTAATATCGACCGAAAATATCGGAGGGCCGATATTATCGGACATCCCTAAGCCCACAGGACCATCATTGTCCTCTGGTGGCATTGTGCATGCAGATTCATCCAAATTCTACAGTCCACACACATTTACTGTGTGTGCAATTGTGAGTATATATGGACAGTATAGTTTTGTATGTGTGTCTTTGCGAGATATAAAGCAGCACTGCTTCTAAGTGTAAGTGACAACTGTGTCCAGAATGTCAAGCAAACTGTCGCAGGGACAAAACCTTAAGGGTCAGTTAGCCATCTGCTGTTGTTCCTCATGTATATATATATGCATGTGCTTGCATATGTACATGTGTATGTGTTTTTAGACAATTCTGTGGATTTTTTAACTTTATGCAGAAAACATTCTGTGGTAGCATGTGTATATAATTTCAAGAATGCAGCTGTTTTACCCTGCATATACTATTAGGTACAGACTCTGGAGGATTCACTATGCAGAGACTCAGTGGGAAGTTCTTAATCAAAGCGGTTTAATCAGAAAATGGGTGACTAGGGTCAGACTAGCAAGCAAAGGTACAAATTCAAAAAGGCAAAACTCAGAAACCGTTGGACAAACAAGATCATGCACAAAGAAACTCACAAGGAATATATTGCTGGAAAGCTCAGAGTAAACCGACAAGACAATCTAGCACAGGAGGAAAGGAACACAGGGTTTAATTACACAAGGAGGGGGAGACAATTAGACACAGGTGATATACATTACGGAGGAGAGGCAATCACACAAACATGAGGAAGGAAAAGTTAATGGGACCTGGGGAATAAGACACAACCAAAATTTCAGAATTAAACAGGAAACACAGAATGACCCTAACAGACAGACACATAAAACTACCGGACCCTTACATATACGGTTTTGTTAGATTCCTGTGCCTTGTGTGTGTGTTTACATAATAAGGCAAATGTAAATGAAACATGCTGTCAGTTTTGTTCCTTTATTGTTATTGTGAAATTTACAATTACAGCATAATGGACAATCCTTAATGGCTCTTAATATATGTGTGTGTGTGTGTGTGTGTGCTTTTGTGCTGCGTGATAAGGAGCCAAACAGGAACTCTAAATTGCTTTTGCAGCTCAAGCGCAGCCGTTTAGGCAGGTTGTGATAATTACACTGATGGTGTTTCTCATAAAACCACCTCCAACGTGATGACACAGTGAATATGACTTATTTATGTTTCTTTTAGGTATGCTCAATAATGGCATACAGAGAGTAATTGCTGTGATTAATCACTTGCTAAAAATGTCGCTGCTGATCTACACACTCTTTATTATGAGATATTGTTGCGTAATTGCCCCACTTTGAATGAGCCCTGTTTCTTTTGCTTTGATGTGTTACACAAGATAAGAACTTCATTCGTTTCTAAGCAGATTTTTGTGTTAGAGATTTCTCTAAAAACACTCTAAGCATTCGAGTTATAAAAGTAAAATATGTATTACCTAAAAATATATGCAAAGTTAGTAACATTTAGTAAAATTACATCAGAAACTATAATGTAAGTAAGATTGCAAATGATGTTTAAAATTGTTGTTTGTTGCAAATGATGTTTGATTTGAATGCATCCTTTACCCTTGGGACAAAATTCTGAAAGCAATAATGGAGAACGTAAAGGGTGACACAAACTGAGATTGATTTTAAATGCATTTCGGATTCAATTGCCTTGTGCAGTCATTTCTATGAACTGTTCAAACACACACTGGCAGCCTTTGAAAGGAGAATTTTCTATCGGCATCCGCAGGCAGACCAATGTGACCACCTGCTCAATGTAAACGGAAGTTCTGATTATAGACAACAGAGATGAGAGTCCAGGCCTAATGTTATTGAAGCCCGAAATAAATTCATGCCGGCTGTCATCAGACTTGTTATGAAACATTCAAAACAAACCATTTTCAAAGTCCACAAATTATGCACAATTCACCTTTCACCTTTTTGAAATGGTGTTAGAATTTATAGAGTGAAATGTTAAATTCTACATAGGACACTCAAAGTATCCCACAATGCATCACAACAAGTAGTGTCCAAGCAATGGTCAGACCATTGTGCAACGCAGAGATATGCTAGAGGAGAGAGAACGGAGTGAAATGACCTAGATTTTACCTGTTTCTTGGTGAATTAAGGAACTGAACATTTGTATGTATTAAACTATTACATCCAGTCCAGATGATGTTGATCAGGCACATCATAATTATGGAACAGCAATGATGTCATTAATGGTGCCTGAAAAATCATTGGCGTTCACTTTTTTTTTTTTTTTTTTATTTTACCAGTGAGCTAACTATATATTGCTCTACATCGGGAAGGGAAAGTAGGGATATGTTTGGACACAGCCCTAGTTTTGAGTCTGTGGCTTGCAGGGCTAAAGCACTAATACTTCTTCCTTGGGGTTACGTGACACTACCACGGTCTCTGATATCCAAGATTTACTTCTTTGGTTGGAACGGATGTCAGCTCTTGCAGAATCTTAGGGGACATCATTTCAATGGACAAAACTGCAGTATGATGTAATTTGATTTATTGACATTGAGAAAAAAAAAACTGAACAAGGATATGATCAGAAAGCCTTTCAGAATTGGTTAACTAAAAATGAGCTAAGAGACCCAAATGTCATCCGCATCATTTATCAAGGTAGGCTGTGATGATTTTATTATTAAGGCAATATCTTAATTTTGAGTCTTTTTTGAGTTTTTGCCTAGTTATAGGCACTTATGAAAGAGGGGATTTGGTGGCATTGTAAGATAAGCCGGCTTCATACAAAGCTCTGTCTTGCAATTAGCATTTTTTTGACAAGAAAATCGGTCCAACATACTGTCAACAAACTCTCTGGAGTCATGATATCTGGAAAATAATTTTTCTTGTGCTCAAAATATAGACAAAAGTTCCATCTGATCATATACCAGTATGATCGGGAGTCAATACAAAGCAGATTAGCATACTAAAATTAAAATCACAGGGCACTGTAGATTGCTGCATGTGGATGACTGTAGGACACAGCTGCCCGTGCTCAACGGCAGAGACGTGGAGAGAAACATGCAGGCTTCTGGAGGAATAAACACATGCATTGTCCTGCTGTTAACAGGTAGGAGGAAAGTTTAGAGTTCTCCTCTCTTAAACTTTTGGGCTTGAAAAATCAATTAATTTAACTCTCATTTCTCAACCTGTCTGCAGCAGTGGGCTGAAGAGTAATGTAGCCTACTGTATATTTATATTTCCTAAGCTTGTTAGCTAATGAATGGTGGAGGAAAAAGGAGAGGGGAGAAAGAGGAGAGTGGAAGGATTAAACAGAATCTCTGGTGAGTGAGGCGTTCAGCAAGAAGCTCACCTTAACATAAATACAGACACACGTTCTGTGCACGCTCACCTTATGAGCTAATGTACAGTAAAGCAATAAATAACAATTGAAAAGGATCCTGTAGTTGAACTTGCGAGAGTAAATACATGGACAAAGTTTGGAAAATAGTGCTTTGGATTAGTGGTGCATGGCAAATTGCAAATGAGCCAAATAAATTAGCATTAGCCACCATAGGAGTATGACACTTAAAAAGGATTGCATAAATTCTTATCATATATTCATATCATATTAATTTTATATCTGTTTTGATAGCTAATATTGTTCTAGATATACACAAGACATGTAATCAGTGCCTTTTCTGTCAGTCTAAGCTTAAACGCAACTGGGTCCAGTAACTGTTAAATCAAACTATTACTTTAGAAACTAATTGAACTATGTTCTAAGAAATATTTTGTTATGTGATTAGATGGCAATGGTTGGATAAAAGAGCTTACACTGGATCTTTGTCTCCTATGATTACCGGACTCCTGTCATTCTGCATAAACCCCATCTCCACTGATCATCTTTAAGCTCAGAACAATAGGTCAGCTGTTAGGTTCTCCCGGCTAGAAATTAGCACTGCAGCACTAGCGGGTGATCAGCTGTTGCATTTCAACATAACTGTGGATAACTCTGGATCTTCCAACTGGGCCTTCTTTTGCCACGACTACCAGACTGTCCTTCGTGTGGCCCTGCCATCTTGCTCTGGTTCATTGTTGCACCACCTTAGCCCAGTCCCTGGCCCAGCAGCCAAAGCTAACTGCTGAAATGATGATCCCAAAACATTCCTTGCTGCCAATTCTCAACATCATCTCTACTTTGCACCTGCTTGCATCACCAACAAGAAAATGTTTGACTCCTCATTGTCCTTGTTGTGTGCATTGAGCTGCGAGATGCAAATTTGTTTACCATGAGCATGCCACCCCCACCATAATATCTGATAGGCACTCAGACCCACTGCAACAATGTCATCACGCAGCACTTCTGCTCTGCATCTGCAAACAACACTGCTTCATTCATGCTGCAAAATGCCCACTCCATTCACAATAAAGCACTGCTTAAAGTACTGACATCATTACAGACAGTAAAAGTCCACTACAACACTGCTTTCCCTCTCTATCCTTGATTTTCCTTCCCCTTATAAACCTGCTCCATCTCTTTCTCTTGCCCAGTCCCCTGGTACATCACCAAACTCCACAAAGGCCTCTAGGCATCTGCTGGAGAGAATAATGATCTGGCCTCAGCGTCCATCTGGAGGCCTGAAAAGACCACATGAATTCCTACAAGGAAAACAATTCTAACCTTCAGCAACTCTTGCCAACTCCTGGTACCGTCCCTTCCAAGCACCCCTCCTCCTCAGGACATTGCTCCCTCCCCTGCTCTCTTGCCTCAGTGCTGCCTCACCTCCTCTTTTCCTGTTGATGTGTTCCTCGTGATCAAGTTTTTTTTACCAAGGCTAAGGCTTTGACTTTCTCCCTTGACCACATGTCTACAGTGTAGGCCAAGAATGTCTGCCTGTTGGCTGCCCTATCATGGTGGACATCATCAACACCTTTTTTGAATGTGGCAGAGTTCCTTCCTGCTTCAAACTGGCCTCAGTCATACTTATCCTCAAGAGATCAGCCCGGGAGACCTTAATAACTACTAGCCAATGTCCAAATTACCATTCCTCAGTAAAATCCTGGAAAAAGCAGTTTCTACATATGTCCAGACATGAGTACTATGAACCCTTTCAATCTGGACTCTGAACACCTCACAGCACTTAGACTGCCCTCATCCGAATCACCAATGATCTACTCATCCTCGCTGATACCATACACATTAGAATACTCATTCTCCTTAACATCTTTGATTCAATGTCCCATACCATCCTGCTTGACTGCCTTTCTCACTACGTTGGGACAAGCTCTCTCCTGGTTTCACTCGTACCTCTCTAGTAAGAAGCACTCCGTCACTATTGGCAACTCCTGCTTTCCCACAGCCCTAGTCAATAATGGTGTGCCTCACTCATTCAAGATGTGAATTTATGTATGTAAAGCATACACAAAACACACACAAAAAAAGCTCAAACAATCAATAAGAAGCTTTTAATATGTTTTGAATAATGGTGTAATACACAAGAGGACGAGTGCAGTAAGGCCATTTAAGAATAAGGAAGCATTTTTTTGGTTTTTCTTTTTTTTTTTGTCTGTTTTTTTAGTACTGCTGCATATATCCTGTATTTCCTGCTTGTATGTATTGTATTGTAAAGAGACTGATCGATACACCATTACTAAAACAACAAATGTATGGTGGCCTAAGACTTTTGCACAGTATTTGTTTTTCGTTTTTTTGTTTCTTACTTTACAGAACATTAAGTACTAGTACACACCCACAAATATAAGGTATTGACCTTTGAAGTAGAATGAGAGCAAAGACAGCCAGGGTGAAACAGAGAGAGAGACAGTAAGATCATGCAATCCAATGCCCTGCATTTATACACTTGTCACTCTGGCTCCCAGCGTGTGTTGCCCTGCTGAATCAAACCTCAAATAGGTGCAACGTGAATCCTCTGAGAGCGTTTTTGTGATGGTAAATGCCAGAATGGGAGAAAGAAAAGAGGTTATCCTCTCCCTGCTGTAAGAAGGAGAGAGAGGAGAAAGTGGGAGGCAAAAAAGCAAGAGAGGAGAGGAGAGGAAAGCGCAGATTTATCCCCCCTCCTCCTCCCTCTGTCTCTTTGAGATGCTCCAGAAGATAACAGGGTCAGGGATGAAGGGATGCACAGTTGGAGGACAAGAGGGAAGAACAGTAGAGGAGGAGGAGAGACACACAAGGTTGACACAACACTGAGAGTGACATTGCATTTCCCGTGTGAGAACTCTTGATAGTGTGTTAGCATTCATCTGTGCCCTTGGTGTGTTTTTTGAAGGATTTTCTGTTTTTAAGTTTATATTTGGACTTGGATGCAAGTGTGCATGCGTTTTTGTGTGATCATGTGTGATAAGAGTACAGTAAGTGTGTGTTTGTATGTGTGTGTTGAGTTATTTTTAACTACAAGTCACATCAGGGGTTTCATTCTCAAGTAGGTCACACATGATGCTGTCAAATACGAGTAAATAAAACACTCTCACACCACAATGTGATGCTGGTGTGGATGTGTTTGGGGATGTATGCATATGTGTGTTTGTGTGTGCGTCACACAAACATGCATGGAACAAAAATAATACAATTACACTCAAACACACATACTTTTTCCCAAGGGCTTGTTAGAGGAGCCGAAAAATTTCTCACGTAAAAAAAATGCTTAATTTCATTTCAACTGATACTGATCATTTTATTAGAATTTCTTATACAACTGTGGAAGAACTACTAAATACCAAAATACTTGATAAGTTAGTCAGTAGGCTTTTACTATTCTCTCTCTGAACCAAGAAGATGCCACAGAAGCAAATGGTTCTCCTAAGACCTGACCTCCCACAGTGGGAGGATTGATTCTTGATGATGTTTTTTGAAACTGTACTAATCTTCTCTTGTATATTTCATTGACAGATGTATTCGAACTGTGTTTGTGTTGGAACCTGAATGACTCCCTGAGCTGAGTGCAGCGCTCGGCATGATATGGAAATGGCAATATGTAGCGTGTGTCTTGTCGGTGTCCTCGGCTTTTTCGTCCCTAATTGTGCTTTTGATTGTCATGGTCAGAACTTCAAAGGCTATCGGGATGAGGACAGTTCTGTCACCTGATTTTTGCCGATGATGTAGCTCTGCCAGTTTCATTTCGCTTTGACCTTCAGTTCGGTTTACAGCCGAGCACCACCTAGTTATAACAAAACACTTTTTTTTTTGTTCTGTTTTGTTTCTGAACTAAAGTATTCAGCATGTATTACAGACTGTTGGTATTAATGAACAGGATAGCTACACATACAGACTTTTCATTTTGACATTCAACGTTTCATGCAGTGCAAGAATGTTTCACTGCACATACATTTAGAGCTTCCCAACAAGTAATATACATTTTATGTGCATTTCTGATGCAGAATCTAAAATCCACAAAGATCCCCTTCACACATGTATTTAAACATGCAGTACATCAAAAAAAAAAAGTACAGAGAAAAGTATAATTACCACATTAAAATCCTTTAAATACCACATTTGTTAAAAGTTTGTTAGATATCTGAATAAGCAAATATTTTAAATTTCACAAGTCTTCTGCTTTACTGTAAAGTTCATTCTCAGTCTGTACACACAGGAAGCTTCAGGTTTTCATCTCATACTTGTGTATGTGAAACAGATTTACCAACACAAGGATTGGATTCCAAACTATTGGCCTCTTAGAATCAGATTTTCAGTGAGCAGACAGAAAGCTTACGCTTTTAGCAATGACTTTGAAAAGTCTGCAACGTTCACTTGAAAGCTAATATGTAACTTAAGTAAGTTAATAACATATTTATGTCCATTGCTCTGCCCTCACCATGTAATTAAGCTGTAGCATACAGCATTATTAAAGCACAACCAGTTGCTTCTGGACAGTATTTGGTATGAATGAACAACTCTCACTGTGGCTCCCTACAGTTCACCCACTGGTTAGAGGGCAGGTAGTAGATGGGCTCCACATCTGTCTTCCTCCTTCAAGTTCTTTTCCCAGTTTACAGTTGTAGATTTCTTTGTTGTTCCTCTTCAACAGTCAGTGGCTCCTAGCTTCTATAGTACGTTTCAAGAGTTTCTGAGCTTGCCAATCTATATTTCAGAATGGCAACGTGTAAGCGACAGTGAGGCATGAAACAAAAACAGACAGGACATGTCCAGCCTGTATGCATACACATATTTTACATTATGCTCTCAAGCATCAGTTAGACAATGCTTAATTTTGCAAAACATTTTCTATTTTCAAATTTCTCAGAATCACTTATACTCAAAATTACCTCAGATTTTAGCCTTATTCATCAGTTGACCTACATCTGTTTTCAGTACATGGTACATATTTGGAAAACCGCTCACTCATGCTGACAGTAAAGTGGAATATCCAATTTATAATTCAATATGGTTAATAACATGGTGATAACACTTATATAATCACTTAATTACTTCATAAGAAAAGTGAAAACAAAATAAGGAAAAAGCAACAATAACAACATTAATCTCCACTGATATGAGAAAATACATGGTGTCATGGTTACTTACAAAGCTTCTATGAGTGGTTACAAACTCAATGAAGTTCAGTCTGTCACATAGCTCCAGGTAAGTCCCAAAGCTTGTCTAAAATATCATACAAATGACTCCCTTTTTCACAGGGAAAATGCAAGATCAGCAGCAGGGTTTAAACATAGCTAGATTTGGTATGATCCATGTGTCTTGTTGGTATTTTCTTTAAAATACCAACAAGACAAAATCACCTCTAAAAAGACAAGGTTACATGGAATTTGGGGCAAGAGCTAAATATATATATATTAAAAAAAACTAAATTATTTGTCCTATATGGCTTTAAAATGCAAAATAAGCCCACAAAAACAGGTCCAGATGATGATAAAATAAATACACTCTTTTTCTATTCCTTGTCTTAAAATAGGCCTTCCCCTCGTAACTAAGCCAGTGTATAAAGTATGATTGGCAATATTCTTTACAGCTGTCTGGTTTCTTTAATTTTCCCATAACCCCAAACTTTATCTCACTCAAAATATTGTGTGCCAAAAAAAAGCTGAGTTGAATAAAACATTTGGTGTGGATGTGGTTTGGCCTGAATTAATCTTGTATAGCCAAGTTTACAGAGGTCCGGAGACTTCAAGCTTAAAAGATTGTTAAAGGGGTGTAAATGCAGTGAGCTGTCATTATACTTTAAATCCAAAAGATTATGCCTGGTGGAGCTAAAACTAACCTGTGGTGCTGTTTCCAGAGGGGTGCATTTCTGCATTTCCCCGCTCTTTAGGGTTTTATAAAGTTAAGACATAACACAAGGACGTCTTTTCTTTCTGCTTCCCCCTTCACCATTTCTGAGGTATAAAAATCCAATTTTTACGTATTAATAGTAAAACAGTCAGCAAGGTCACAAATATAAATCCTAGATTGACACTCCAGCTTACCCAATATAACAAACCCTGGCATTAAAATGAACAAGAGAAGAACACAAATCATTCAAAAACATGAGAAACATTTTCAGATTGGTTTTTCCTCCTGGTGGTTTTATGAATGCTGATTATGAGATGGATATGGGGACATATTGCTCCAGTTTCATGTGTTGTAATACTTAAGTGTTGCAGTCAAGTGGTGGCTGGCAGCAAAACATTGTACTGGTAGCTCTACTTTATATCAAGTATGATCAATAGTGTTCTTTTCTTTTGATCGATCATAAATGCAAAGAGTTCCTTGTCTACATTTAGATAAAACGTGAAGGGTACATGACGAAGCATCGTTACCTGATGACCTGGAATGAGAATGTGTTGGGAAACAAGAATTTCTCTTTGGCCGTTTGTGCCAGTGTTTGGCTTTAAGCAAATTATGTGTGACTAATACAGCTTTCAACATGTATACATCAGATACTGTAAGTAAAAAAACATTTTTCAGTATCTTTCCAGGACAGGATAATATATGTAAAGTTAATCTCTACTGGCACATTTTGCTTTGGGCACATAGCCTGTGTAAACACAATGGCTCATATGTGTTTCACGCATGGCTGCAGCGGTGCATCATCAGTGTGGTACCTATTTTGTGTGTGATGGATGTGGTTCTCAGCAGACATAAACAGTGAAAATGATCTGTTGATTGTCATATCAACATTCAGCTTTCTGTTTGTGTAGAATAAGTCACATTATACATTAATACAAGCAGTGTGTCATAGATGTTCAACTAATGTTTCATTGTAGAATGGGAGGCAGAGCCTTCAGCTGTCATCTTCCAGTTTCTCTGCTTTTAAGAGTAGGCTTAAAACTTTCCTTTTTGATAGAGCTTATAGTTAGGGCTGACCTGTCAAGCCCCTAGTTATGCTGCTACAGGCTAAGGTTGATGGCAGACACTCCATGATATACTGAGCTTCCCTCTTCTCCTCCGCCTCTGACTCTGTTTCTGCTCATTTAAATGTCCATTTCTTTACAAAAACATTATACTAATTTTACTTTTTCCCTGGAGTCTTTGTGCTTTATCATCCTACAGGTTTTCTAGGTTACCATGAAAGCTACTGTTGTGGTCCTGCCTGATGCCTATTGCCCACATTAGGACAGAAGATCTTGTAGCATGGATCCGAGGGAGTGTCTAAGGTCAGAAGAAACAATCAGAAAAAAAACAGTGAAACAATTTGTCATTTGTAATTTTGGGCTGCACAAATAAGATTTGATTTGATTAATATCAGGATTTATTTGGATCTGCAAGTTAAGTATTCCCAGTGCTTGAAAAGTTCAGATTTTATGCAGTTTACTTCTGTTTTGTTTTGTTTTTTTTAATTTTTTTTATTTATTTACTTGATTTTACTCTTTTTTTTTTAAATAGCAAGAATAGCCTATTTACATTTATACTTTTGTGGTGTGATGTGTGGTCTTTCCACTCTTTGTTTGCAGTCGAAAATCTTCAGTTGGTCCATTTACCCTGTTACTAAACTGCTTTAATGATTAAAGAATGTTAATAAAGACTTAATAATAAGGCCACCACTATATCAGCAAATATTCTTTTTTTTCTTTCTCTTTGACGGCTGAGTTATTCACAAGGGTTCTTGCTGCCAACAAGTAAGATCCTGTTATGTTTTGGAGGTGTGATCAGTAGAAGGAGATCACACCACGGCTATAGCCACACCTCTTCATCTCTAAAACGCATCACTTGATGGTTTACATTATCCACATCAGTGTCCACACTACTCTTGTGTTTTGGACATTTGGAAACGCTGCTGACCCTGTCAGACAGAAAACTACAGGGATGGGGTTACAGGAATGTAGGAACTTAGAACAAATCGTTGGAAACAGTGATATGTTCTCTTTCTTATTCTTCTCGTTGTTATCAGTCATGATGTCTCTTTTCTTTATTTTGAATGCTCATACATGTGACCCTTTACCGGAAGAAAAGATGAGCTGTTTCATTATGTATTTTTTTTTTAATTTTTTATCTAGCTTCATTTTAGCAGGCATCTTATTTCATTTGCATTTTATTCCTTACTGACTTAGTTTTTTTGTTATGTCTCTTCTTCTTTTTATTTATTTTGCATTTATCTTGTTATGACAATTATTTATTGCTAAGTAGTTTTGCTGATCTACAACACATTTCATTGTTATATACACACAATATGACTAGTTGAACTTGGGTTGTTGTCTAATGCTGCAATGCTTCCTCCTGTGAAGGATTCTGCTACACATACCCATTGAATCTCTGGTCTTGCCTTAGTATCTGAAAAGTGCATGTGTAGTTGTGTATGTGTGTGTGTGTGTGTGTGTATAAGAAGAAT
Organism: Mola mola; assembly: GCA_001698575.1. NCBI lineage: Eukaryota > Metazoa > Chordata > Actinopteri > Tetraodontiformes > Molidae > Mola > Mola mola. Next base: position 802,018 of record KV751361.1, read on the forward strand.
ACATCCAAGGACAGACAGGGGAGGAGTCAGAGACTGACTGTTGGTAAAAGCGGCCATTTTATCACCTTCTTCTGTCTTTGAATTTGACTGCTTAGCGCGTCTTCCTCTTGGGAGTATGTGTGTGTTTAAGAATAAAAGTGTGCTTTTGTACAAAAGTGTATCCAAAAAGGTGTTGTTGATTGATTTATGTGAATTTCAGCTTCAGTTTGTCTTCGGGGTCTGATCATGAGTTTGCACATTTCTCCTTTTTTAGAAAGACATAAATCCCCACAGGACCTGAATACAAAATGTGACTCTCTCAAATGTAACCTGTTTTGATGTCCACACACACACACACACACACACACACACACACACACACACACACACACACACACCCACACACACAAACACACACACACACACACACACGGATAAACAAATGAAGCATGTCAGAAAGTGCACCACATTGACAGCAGGACTAGCACAAGAAGAAAACTAGAATGACAGTGGGGGGGAGAAAGATGAAACGATAAACATAGAGACAGAAAGAGAGATAATGAGAAAAACAAATTGAAATGCATTAGACAGAGCAAACAGAGTTTTTACACAAAGAAAAAAAAATAACACTATATAAAAAAGAAGTACATTAAGTCCATATAGGACCACTTAAAATATTGATTAGAGTTTTGAGAATGAGTTGTTTCCTTTCATAACAATCCCTGGTCTTCATCCATGAACCCATATAGATGCAAATGTGGTAGCAAGTCGCGGTCAGGTCAAAACAACTAAATAGTTTACTTTAATCAGAAAAGACGTCAAATTTGATTTATATCAAATCATCGTAGTTGTCACTGTCCAAACTTCAATCATAACAAATCCGAAATTTTGCATGTGAATTGATTTTCAGCTGTGATTTTGATCAATCAGTAAGGGGACTCCTTGAGAAAAAAATTTAAAAAATGATTAAGGTGTATTTTATCTGTTTCATCCAGAGTCCTGAAAGCAGCCTCTAGCTTCAACTTCCAAAAAGATTTTTCAGTGACTGCACAGTGCTGTGCGGCTTTGATTTGGACCCAGCAGCAACTGCACCAACAGAGATGCCGGCCGTGGGCTTTGAAGTCAACATGATATTACTGAATAGTTACAGATGTCACGGAAAGAGATTAACTTTCATGTCTGGCTCCAACTCATCATTTGTATTAAATTTTAACAGGATGAACAGAATGTAGGAAGGTAAAGGAAAAGTAAGAACGTTTTAAGCAAGTTTAAACATTATTAAAAACTGATGAACCAACTTGTAAATGACCTATAGGTGCTATCCTTTTTTTAAACACGATATATGATTTTAATATTTAATGCACCTTTAACTTTTAACAACCGAAAGAAATGTTTAGTTTCCGCTTTATGCACATCCTCTACCTAAATTCAGTGAGACTGCCCCGCTAATGAATCATTTATTTTATGGTGACCGTACTAGTATATGTCAGAAGTAGTTAGGATTCAACCCCATACTGTTAAAAAAAAAAAAAAAAAAAAAAAATTTGTTT
>KV751361.1:803560-822399 GCA_001698575.1 Mola mola
GCTGCCATAAAATTCCCAGTTCACTGAACCCAAAAAGACAAGCTGAAGGTAATGTTTTGGTTAAAACAACTAGTTTGGCCAGCATCTGTCCCACCATCACTAAGCCTTGATCTGTTAAAAGGAAACGAAAAAAGGGAGATTTGCATTTTAATTCTGGCAATAAATAGGTGTAGGGCTGGGTGATATGGATGAAATCTTCCATCAAGAAATAAATAATTTCATGTTTCAATAATGATATGCAGGTATCTGACAATATAATGCATTCTCTGCAAAATAACATTTCAGTGATTTTTTTTAGAATCCTGTTCTTGAAATAGTAACTAGACCTCTAAACTACTATTTTCAGCAGTAAAACAAAGTGTTTTTAGTGTTGTTGATTGATTCAGCTCCATGCTTTCACATACAGTATGTGTATGTAAAAATGAGTTTTTGATGTAGTAATGTGGCAATGGCAACTTTGGATTTCTTCGCGACTTTTAAGGTTGGGGGATGATGGGATGCTTCTTGCAAAAGATTATTTCATACTCATTTAAGATCTGAATTTGCTTTTGTCACTTGTCTTCTATGTTTCTTGCATCTCCTGGTCCTCCCTGCACTTATGGTTCTTCTGTACGTGGTAAAAGAGGTTTATCATGTTCAAATCCAAGGCCAAAAAGGTTGAGACACTGTGTAAAACGTGAATAAAAACAAAATACTATGATTTTCAAATCCTCCTCAACCTATATTCAATTCAGCACAAAGGCCGGATACTTTATGTTAAAACTGATACATTTTATTGGGTTTTTTGGAGCTATACTAAAATTGAAACAAGCATATGTTGTTCCAAAACCCATATGTACCTCTCAGCATTAATACTGGCTTTATAGATGTGACAGTTACCCGTGATGCCATGGTCACTAATACACCCCCATACCATCACAGATGTGGCTTTTGAACTTAGCATTGAAAACAAACTGGATTGTCCTTTTCCTCCTTAGCCCGGAAGACTCGACAGCCATTATTTACAAAAACACTCATAAATGTGGACTCATCAGACCACAGGACAAATTTTCCGCTTTGGGTCAGTCCTTCTCACATGAGCCCAGGTCCAGAGAAGTGGGCAAAACTTATGGATGTTTTTGATATGTGGCTTTGGCTTTGCATTTGTAGATGCAGTGAGTACTATGTTGACTGACAATGGTTTTCGAAAGTGAGGCCACATTGTACTATCCATCACAGAATGATGCCAGCTTTTAATGCAATGTCACCTGAGGGGTTGAAGGTCACAGGCATTTAATGTGGGTTTTGGCCTTGCCCCTTACATGCACAGATTCTCTGAATCTTTTGATGATATTATGGATTGTAGATGGAGAAATCTCTAAATTCCTTGTAACTGCACTTTGAGAAACATTGTTCATGAAGTGTTGGACTACTGGCCCACACACCCTTTCACAAAGTGGGTAAACTCGCCCCATCGCTGCTTGAGAACAACTGAGCGTTTCAGCAGTGCCCCATTTATACCCAATCATGCTACTATCAACTGCTACCAATTTTAACCTACTTCCCTGTGGAGTGTTGCAGCTGTTTTCTTGCCCTTCTCCCAAATTCTTTGGAATGTGTTGCAGGCATCAGATTCAGAATGTGTGTTTATATCCCCAAAAACATTAAAGTTATTCAGTTTGAACATTAAATATCTTGTGTTTTGTGCTGAATGGCCACATACTGTCTTTGTGGTCCATTGAACATTGGTTGAAAAGGATTTGCAGATCATTGTATTTTGTTTTTAATCATATACACAACGTCCTACCTTTTTTGGAATTGGCTTTGTATGGGTCCTGGGATCCGGTCTGTGGAATAGTCTACAAATTAGTGCTTCCTGGTCAACGTCAGTTCAATTTCATCTTGTCTTGTTTTGGCCTGGGCTGTGTCTTGTTCTTTCTTGGATTGTTGTGTCGGAATTTCTATGTCTGTTTATTGTTAAGAGCCTGTGTGGTGAACACAAAGAGGGAGCCAAATGGTGTAAAAAAAAGCTGCGGTAAGTATAAGCTGTAGCCTCTGCTTTTCAAGAGTGGAGATATACATAAAAATTAGAGGTCCCACAATGTATATTGTTGTATAACCCAGCCCTATAAAGGTTAATAGTTTCTTTAATATGAAATGTTAACCTATTTAAAAAGAAAATCTGTCAAAATAATTTTTTGCGGATTCATCAAAAAGGAACTGGAATAATAAAAAAAGACAAATCTAGCTATAAGAGTAGAGAAGCAAAGGTGGACAATGGAACATTGTCAACAGACGTCAACCAACCCAGCATAGACTCAAAAATAAAGTGATGATAGTCTCTCTTCCATGTCTTTTCTTGCTGTTTGTGTTTCTGCCGTCCACCTTTGACTCCCCTCTTCTCTTTCAGCCTCTGTTAATGTCAGACCATCCCCTAACCTCAGCTTCTCCTTACCTTATCATCTCTGTTTGCCTCCACTTTCTCTACCTCCAAGCGTTGTCTCAACTGTTTCTGTCCTGCCCTTTTTCCCCAGTTTTCTGTCTCATCCTTTCATCTCTGTTGTTCCCCACCTCACTCCCCATCCTCCCCTTCCTCCCTCCGATATCTTAACAAAGTTTCTGTCGAAAGTTACAAAAGTTGAGCTGATTGGTTAGGCCATCGTGGAGCCGATGTACACTCATAGTATCTGCACACACGCACGCACGTGCAGGGCTCTGCTGTGTTCTGCTTCTCTTATCCAAAAACAAGAAATGTGGCCAGAGGCAAGAAGCTGAGCCTGATGTTATTTTAGTCTGATGAAGAGAAAACAGTGAAAAAAAAACAATTTTACTTTTTTTTTTTTTTCCAGACCTTTACCCAGAGTGAACATCGTCGAAGAACTGAGAATTTGTCTTCACAATAAAGAAGTGCAATAGGAAACAAGACCTGGTGGTAATGAGGGAACCTAGAAATATAATAATAGCAAATGAGCACTTGCCTGTGGTGGGAGAGCATAGGAAATAGGAAGAAGTGAGGGATGTAGAAAGCAGAGGAAAAGGAGGATGCTGTGCACTCCGACCTAGAACACCTTCTTCATCTCTAACCCGCTGTTTTCTTCCTTTCCACCCGCTCTTATTCCAGCCCATCTTTGATAAGATGCCTCCTGACAGTGCCACTGGCTGCCTGTTACTCTAGCCATCTGCAAAATCCCCCTCACACGTGGCTATTCACAGTTGAATGTTCCTTAACACCAAGTTCAAGCACATATTCACACTCTCAGTGCAAAGAACAAGAAATCAATCCACTGCAACACTATAGCAGTTTACACACTTAACTTTCTCCAACAAGCAGACAGGAAAAAAAAATGGATTTGCAGACATTTAATAGTTGAAAAATTTAGGTTAACACTTTTTCAGAAGCTATTTTCAAAAGCACATCAAAGAGCCATAATTCTATATGCTATGCTTGCTAGTTTTAGGTTTGTATCAATAAAACAACAATGACTACAACGTGTTATTAAAAACAAAATATAACAATATTGTGTAAATACTGGAGTGCAGATGTTAACGACATTTTATTTATAAGTTCATCTGGTTGCCTTTTCACTTTTAATGAAATGAATTATTCAGCCACAAATGTAAATTCAAACATCATATACTCATCCCTAAGTTTGTTCATCCACAAAACTTTTTCTGGAACATCACAACAAACAGTTTTTGCACCATCCTTCTTAATAGTTAAAGTAGTGACTTCAGTGACGATAGTTAAACTATTTCCTAAACTTTTTAGGTCTGATGAAACTGCAGTGAGGTACAGGGGGGCAATTCTTCTTCTTACTTTGTTCTAATCTACCTACTTCTGCTGGGAACATCAGCTTCCATTGCTATGCTGATGACACCTTGGTCTATATGAAAGCCCTCATCAACTCCACCGAAACAATCTTAAATTTGATACCTACCTGCTACAAATCTAAATCCAACTCAACATGATGGCTAACTCATTGATCTCTTGAAGTCCATATCAAAAACATCTGTAAGACCTCTTTTCTTCCCTTCAAAACACTGTAACAATGAATTCATCTCTCATACAAGATGATGCCATAAGTGGTTCAAAGATTATTTTTTGTCAGAAATTGACTGTGGTAACAAACTTCTTCCCAGTCTCCCAGCCAAATCCTGCTGGTGTCTACAACTCATCCAGAACATTGCTTCCAGAATTCTCATTGGTTCATAAAAGTCCCCCTACATAACACCTATAACAGTCCAACTCCCCTGGCTCCACTATAGAATCCATTTTTAAGACCTCCCCCTGACATAAAAACCATGAACAACCAAGCCCCAGCTACCTCAGTGACCTCATACACTTTCAGAAGACCTCACACTCCCTCTGCTCCAGCCATTCGTCTCATCCCCCTTACACATGGGAGATCAAGCCCTTTTGCTCTTTTTACAAAAGCCTCTGTAACTCCCTCCCGGACGATTTCACAACTGCCCCTCTATTACGGTTTTTAAATCTAACCTTAAATATCATGCAGCTATTTTTGTGTGCTCTTACCACTTGTTTATTCATTAGCCATTTGATGCTTTGCAATGGAGGGAATGAGAGCTTTTTTTATACTACTGCTGTTAGTATGATGTTCTTCATCTACAATATTTTTTCCACTTATATCAAATTTCCAAAGCACGAAAGTGTCAAGAATAGGTGAAGGTCAGGTTTGAGTTGGGACACGCCCGGAAACAAGAGTTTGCACCCCATTTAAAACCAAGCATCACAAGTCAATTCCTAAAGTTCATGAAGAAGGTCTTAACCAAATGTCAGTGCTGTGTAGTTCCTAATCCTAACCTAGCCTAGATGATATAGACATTGTGTTTAGGCGCAAGCCTTTACTTTGTCTCTCGAAAATGCTAAAGGGAAGAATTACCATGGTGACCACAGATGCCAAAAAGGTACCGGAATTATGTGTGATGAGTGCATGACAGAAACTGATCATATGATAAGCTGGGATAGAAATAGGTTAGTAGATTAGTAGACACACTAAGTCATGGGTCATTTTTTTTTGTTTGTTTTTTGTATTTTCATTTGCCCTTGGATGGACCTACATGCAAGTTCACATCAGCAGCAAATAAATTCAGTGAAAGCACACTGATCTTTTTTTGAAATCACAACACATTTATCACACAGTACCCCATATTTTTCAAGCTCTGTATTATTTTTTTAAATTTATTTTTTTATTTAAGTTTTAGAGAAGGTGTTGACATTTAACTTACTGATGTTCTGAGCGACTATCGCTTATTTGATAAATTGCAATCACGCCTTCATCAGACTTTCACTCCACAGAGACCACTCTCCTCAGGCGCTCTAATGATATTATGACGTCCTCTGTTGTTGGCAAAAGCTCAGTCCTGGTGCTGCTTGATCTCAGCGTAGCCTTTGACACTGTTAAACACCGTATTCTGTATTCAGGCTCAGAGAGTGGGTGGGTGTCTTTGGGAACATGCTAGATTGTTTTTCTCGGATCTCTCAGATTGGAGCTTTTCTGTGCCCTTATATGTCTGAGTCCGCTACCCTATTGTGTGGGGTAAAGTATGGATTTTATTTGCTCTTTACATGCTTTCTCCAGAACCCATTATTAGCAGTTTTAAAGGTATGTGCTGCCACTGCTTTGCTGACAATAGCTATTGGCATTTAAACTTGACCAGTCAATAATTTTTCCATATTTTACATAATTGTCTGTCTGCAACAAGGGCAGTAACTTTCTACAGTTCTTGTCATCACATACAGAGGTACCTGCTTTTATTGGTTATCTCTGGCACCCATATGTTGTCAGCAGGTCTTTGAGGTCCACTGACCAGCGTTGACTAGTTGTTTTTCTTACTAGGTTGAAAACTAAAGGTTAAAGAGCCTTTGAAGCTGTGTCACTCACAGTAGATTATGGATTTCTTCGCTTCATGATTTGAGGGTTTAAAAAGCAACTAAAGACACATCTGATCCGACAGGTGTTCAGTTAACCACAATTTTGATTGTATTCCTGTGTACTTTTAGCTACTTGTATGTCTTTGTAAGTCATTTTGTTTTATTGTGATTATATTTAGATAGTGTATTTTATTGTGTTTTAACCCATTAATCACTTTGTGACTATGCTATATTGTACTATCTAAGTAAAGTTACTACTTATTTAGTTCTACATTTCTGTTTTTCTTTTTTTATGCTACTTACTTACTTTTAAAGTAAACACAATCATACACACTTGCAGGTTTACACACACACACACACACACACAGAAAGATGGCCTGCTGTTAATAATGCACACATTTGGTCAGTGGGGTGTGTCGATTATGCATGACCTCTCCAAATACCAGCAAAATGCCAGCAAGGAACACACAGGGGTCTGTGTAGTACAACTTTACCCAGTGCTGTGAGTCGTATTAAAGGACACACACTCTCATACTACTGTACAGGACAGACCATACATGAGTTATACATTTATGCCTATCGAACGTTTAAGAAAATGTATGTAATATACACACTATAGCTTTTTCAGCACCTGACCTTATTATTCCTGATGTTCTTCTCTCATTCTCATCTTAAGTATAATTTCTGCTTCATGATAATTCTATTATTTGAGTTTCAATAACCCCATATTCACACACAAACACACAAAATGCATACCTAAACACAACTATAGGCACCACAGCAAAATCTTAATGGCATCTCCCAAAAGAATCACATTGATTTTGTTCAAATATTGTCTTCACTTTTACCTCAGGGACTCCTGTGCAGTTATGACTCATGTGTGTGTGTGGTATTTAGCTTACCGATTCCATCCCAAAGAGTGAATCTGCTGACTCCAGTGTTATGTCCTTAATCACTGTGTGTGTGTGTGTGTGTGTGTGTGTACCGTGGGCTTGTGTCTCCCTGTACAGTGCATCCTTGTTTGTTTGTCTGTAAGTGTAAGTGTAAGTGTTAGTTTGTGTGTGTTGCTGTGTTCATGTGTTGCCTAATGGGTTTTGTCAGTGTGACTGAACTGAACTGAGGTCAGTTGATTAAAGTAGCTGGCTCTGCTACTCTGCCTACACATTTACCACCACACAGTCCACCTCTCCATTCTAAGCCTCCACTTTACTGGTGCTCAGATTAAAAATTTACTGCTTGCAGTCACCGGCAGTAAATCCACTGCTTGACATCCTAAAAAGTTTGAATGTCTGCGGACAAAGTGAGCATCTGAGCCGGTAATAGTGGCTGGAGATTGATGGGAAGAGCAAAATCTCATATTTGATTTTTGATTATTGATACCTAAGCAGGGAGATAGCGTTGGCCATATGTGTTATACCAGTGCATTGTGAAATGCAACACTGTTATTATAAATTAATATTGCTTTTTCTGACATTTTAGGAATTTGTTTTGTTTATTTTTTTAGGCCATATGCAAAGACAAGTGAAACTTAGCTTGCCATTTATCTTGTAGTGGAGTCGCACCAGAAGGTGCCCATTGTAACCCATGGATACGAGGGGCATTTTCTGGACATGCTGTTTATTAAAGAATAAGTGCAAAAATAATCTCAATATTTCCTTAATACATACCAATTTTTTTTTCAGAACACCAGAGCTCTGAAATCAGATACATTTTAGATTAAGAGCTGATATCTATGACACCATTGTAGGCTACGGCTTCAATCAGTCTTCTGCCTTGTACTGACCCCTAACTGAAGTGTGCAAATGGTGACATTGATGCTAAAGTTCTTTTCTTCTACATACTTACAATCTGATCAACGTGCCACAGGTGGGAACCCAACATCTGCTTTCATCAGAATGACTCTGACATAATGTCCACAATGTTGCTTCTTCACATTGTACGTATTTATAATATTAGTTGTGCCTAGACACAAACACTCAACAATCATTATTTTTTTCTTTTAAAGGAAAGCAAGGCAGTTTTCATGTTTATTCAAGTACAATAAGTTAAATTAATGTATTAAACAATTAATCGATAAAACGGAAACCAGTCAAACTATTTTTAAAAATGTAAAAATATTAAAACAAAGTGAATCATATTTTTTCAAATGTAATTATTTTTCAGTCTTAAATTCCAACAATAAACTAAATATCTTTGACTTTTGAAAGGGTTCATTTTCAACACTTAGTTAATACACCCCCATAATGAATGCAGGGATAGATACTTAAATATTTCATTATTGAAACAGGTATTTAGGCATTAGGTCTTAAGTGTGTAGGGCTAATTTTCATATTATTGCCATACATAAAAATATACAAAACAAAAATTAGTTTCAACTCATAAAAGAAGGCTGGGCTCTGACGTATCGAGCTGCATGGTTCCTTTTAAGAAAGAGTAACCATGCTCATGAAGATTTCATATCTATCCACTGTATGATTTTACAGAATTAGCAGCACTTTCCTTACAGTGTGTTCCCTCCATGCTCCACCTCTTTACCTTCCCCTGTCCTTTCTTTTTTCAGTCCATACCACCGCACTGCTTGGCATGCACTTCCCACGCACCGACTGAACTTAGGGCTAATGTGTTTACGTGTGCGACCAACAGCTTGTGATGGCACAAAGTGATCGTACCATCAGGTTTAAAAGGGAACCGACACTAGACTTTTCCCAAGGATAGCTGTCCCTCGTTGTTTTCTCTTTGATATACACTTTTAATTAATAGCATGATAAACACTAGCCTGGCACTCCAAGCCAAAAAGATTCGAAATATCTTTTGGCTTTGCTTTGATAGTTCAAGAAATCAAATTATAATCAAAGCTTAATTGCTTAATTTTATCAGGAATTCCCTAAATGTCAGACATGGTACCGAATCATTGCTATCTTAACGGGACCGAATAATGTTATGTGGGTCTAAGCTGCAATAATGAGTCTGTTTGAGCACGGAGATGAGCAAAGAGATGTAATTTGTGAAATCTATAAACCCTCATTGAAAAACAAGTGTTGGATTTAGATGACAATGGGTGTCTACAGGGAAAACCCTGCAAGTGATTCTATGTGAACAGCAACTGGGACAGTTGTAGAAACTGAAGAACATTATTGTGCGACAAAAGTATTTATACATACAGGAAGTGCTCAGAAACAGATGCTAAAAGCTCAGGATTAAAATCACAGATTAGCAGGAGTAGCAAAAAAAAAAAAAAAGATGCTCCTACACAACAGAAAATAAAATAGAATTAAAACGGGACATTATTTTGTGTTTCAGTAAGGAAAGACTGAAATGTGAATATGGTCTACCAAAAACCCATTAATTTATCAGTGCTTTTAGCCCTTTGTCCTGTCTGATCCTTCTATTTCCATCAGAGTGAGCAGACTTGGCACCTGACTGCTCACTCAACACAACATACATTAGTCACTGAACCCTATGTCTGACACACACACACACACACACACACACACACACACACAAACATTATATAACTCTGAATTTATGCCTCAGAGCACTTCCCAACATCTTGCTAGCACATTCCTTTTCCTGCTTCATGTGTACGTCCACAGTGCTGCGTTTGCGTGTGAGGCTGTCAGGCTGTGTGTATACAACTGTACACCACATGTGTGTGTTGTCATCTTACAGTGAGCTGTGTTGGCATTTTGCTGTTGTTACATTTTTGCGTTCCTTTGCTGATGTCATGTATTAATCATTAGCTGTTTATGAACTCTTGTTTGTATGTTTTATACGCTAATGTCCGTAACAGTGGATTAACAGTCACTGCTGTTTGACTGCTGAAAGGCCCAGTCCTATTTGAAACAATTACATTTGATATCTTAGATCTTTACCTGAAACTTCATTTTGTTCTTAAAGTGTGTCACATTACAGTAATGTAAACTTACCTCCATTTTCTCAAATTTTCTGGGTACGTTTTGGTTAGTGTACACTTCCACAACACTAATTTCATTAGTATAATGATAATGAGCAATGCACCACTATAACTGGGTGGCACAGCGGTGCAGTGGTTCGCATTGTTATCTCACAGGAGGTCCTAGATTCTTTTTTTTTGCATGTTCTCACCACGTCTGCGTTAGTTATCTGTGGGTACTTCCTCCCACAGTCCAAAGACATCAAAGTTAGGTTAATTGGTTACTCTAAATCACCCGTAGGTGTGAATGTGAGTGTGATTAGTTGTTTGTCTTTTAATTTCAGCCCTGTGATGAACTGGCGACCTGTCCAGGATGTACCTGTACCTTCACCCAATGATGCTGAGATAGGCTTCATTGGGTGAAGATAGATGATGGATGGATAGGATTTATTGTTAAAAAGAAAAAAAATGACAACTGGTCAAGTCAACTTTATTCATACAGCACATTTAAAACAGCAAGAGTTGACTGAAGTGCATTACAAGTAGAAGGTACAGCACGAAGACAACAATACACATATCATAAAACTAACAATGAAATCTGTTGGGTTGATAATGTTCTCAACTTGAAAGGAAAGCCAAGGTGAAGAGATGGACCTTTAATAGTGAGTTGAAACATTCAAATGTTGGGGCAGGTCTGATATGGAGCGGTAAAGGCGAAGGCTGGATCTCCTCTAGATTTAAGCCTAGTTTTAGGCAGATCCAGGAAGAACTGATTAGAAATAACAAGAAATAAATAGAGCATACTCCACCAAAATGTCAAAGTTCTTAAGACCATATCGGAGGTTGATACGGTATTAAGATAAAAGAAAAGCTGACAGATGCTACGAACTTATCAAATAATGATGATAAAAAGACAAGGTCACAAACAACTGCATAACTTGTCAAAAAATAATTCTAAAGTTCAAGAAAAGTATTTTTTTTTTAACCGTTTAAGATCAATTTGTTCAACAGAAACATACAAGACAAACTTGAGAAAAACAGACTATGGATCTGCTGCTCGTAGGTGTGAATAAAACACTTGATTTAATGAGGCTCGATGAGGCTTTTCATGCAACTGTGGTCATTCTTTTTTATACTTGAGTAAAAAAGCAGCAGAGCCCTGGTGAAGCCAGAAGTGGCCCGCCTCACGTCACTGCCTCTCCATATGTACCAGGATGCAGAGGACCTTGTGGGCAAGAATGGATATCACAGAGCTCATAGAGCCAGCATCAACACAGCTGTACATTCAGGGTCTGAAATATGAGATTTGTTGATAGGCCATGTTTTTCATAAATATTTTGATTCACTAAGGTTCAGTAAGGCTCTATCACATATGTGGTAATTTATTTTATATGGGTGAAATAAAGCAGAGCCCCGGTGAAAACGACGGCTACCCAATGCTGTGACTCGTCCTGATTACTGTCTGCTCTCCTCTCTGTCTCTTCATTCTTCTACTTGTCAATACTTTCTATTCGAACACTCCGACCCACTCTTGGGTCACGCTCATCGCTTAGCAGCATTTTGTCCCACAACCTTGTAGAACATCCAGATGCAGTGAGTGGAGGCTCACACACAGAGAACCCAAGGAACATTCCTGCGCAGGTCCATTTTTAAAAACAAGCACACGGGCAGATCTGTAAAGTTAACCTACTGTTTCTTCTTCTTCCTCTTCTTCTTTTTCCGCCTCTTCCTCATCCTCCTCCTGTTTTGGCTTTACCCAGCTTTTTCTTGGAGTCACTTCAGTGAATCATCCTCCTCAAACTCTCCCTGTCCTCTCTATCTTCTTCTCTCACGCCAACTATCTGTATTCCCTCTCTCACCACATTCATGAATCTCCTCTTTGGTCTGAGCATCCTTCTAATATATCCACTGTCCCTCCTCTGCACATGTCCACACCATCTCAATCTGGCCTCTCTAACTTTGTCTCCAAATCTCAGACCTGTGATTCTCGTTCCTAATCCTGTCCATCCTCGTCACTCCCAAAGAGAATCTCAACATCTTTAACTCCGCCACCTCCAGTTCTTCCTCCTGTCTTTTTGTCAGCGTCATCGTCTCCAAACCAAAGAACATTTCTGGTCTCACTCGCCACCTCCAGTTCTTCCTCCTGTCTTTTTGTTAGCGTCATCGTCTCCAAACCAAAGAACATTTCTGGTCTCACTACCCTGTTGTAAACCTTTCCTTTCACTTTTGCTGCTACTCTTTTGTCACAGATCACTCCTGACAGTTTTCTCCAGCCTTCCTACACTCGCTTCTTCATATCTTTACCACACTCCCTGTCGCTCTGAACAGTTGACCCCAGGTACTTAAACTCATGGACCTTTTCCACCTCTACTCCCTGTAACCTCACCGTTCCACTTGCCTCCCTTTCATTCACACACATGTATTCTGTCTTGCTGCGACTGACTCTTATTCCACTTTTTTCCAGTGCATACCTCCACCTCTCCAGGTTTTATTCCACCTGCTCCCTGCTCTCACTGCAGATCACAGATTGTTTTTTCCACTTTTATCTCTAACTCAAACCAATTTTTAAATCAATTTCAGTCCTGTGAACTCAAACTGGAGACTTGTGTGATTAAACACACATCAGCTTTCTCCATGTTTATTCAGGGACTGTGCGATGTGCCTCTCTTGCGGCTATCAAAAGCTAACATTTTATGATTCTGTTTACAAGCAGTAAAGCCAGTGACTTTGTTATTTTCACAGTCTGCTACTTAACCCGTTGCAGGACTCTAACCCAAAGTTCATGTCTCATTTGAAACCAAATGTCACCAGTCATTTTTTGAATGCAACCACATCGCTTTGTGCCTACATGTAACAAATCATGACAGAGGCAACATAGACCTTGTTTAGGCTGAAAGGTAATAGCCTTTACACATCATGTCGTGACACCAAACAGACCTGTTGTGTATAAGTGAAGGCCAGGACATCAACCAGCAATGCAAAAAGGAACCTGGATCTGGATGTACTGTGAGGAAAATAACAAAATATTCATTAAAGACAAACCTAGGGTTGCGCACTCTTGGGCAATTTGGTTTTGTCTCATCATTATCACGTCTAAAGCACACATACCAATGTAATAATGTTACTAACAATAAATAATGTTAAATGTGTTAAATAATCTATTTTCTCTCTTTTAAAAGACCACCATGTCTATACTCCAAGTGGTTCAAGAACATTAAATTTCACACTCATGACAAAATACCGCAACCAAAATCGGACAATAGGAATACAAATACAGTCATTTGTATCCATAATGTGTCTTATAGAGAGTGGTTGCATGCACATGTGCACACAAAGACAGGCGTGCGTATAACTGAAAGAGGTGGAACGCGAGAGAAACAAATAAATTGAGGGTGATCAGAATATTTTGAAGTTGAACTGGCTGCTCAGTCATGCCTACTTTAAAAACTCATGTATATTGTGCATATTCTACATCATTAATTTTACACAAACGCACAAAAACACACACATTACTTTCACCTATTGCACACATGCCCGCAGCCTTCGAACTCAAATTTGATTTTGTTTACTCCTCTCATATCTAACCATTTTTATGAGCTTTCACTGCGAGCTGAAACGAAACTTCACATTTAAATGATTACACACACACACACACACACACACACAGTGACATAAAGGTATGTAAGTGTTATTTGTGTGTATAGAGTTTTGAAGAAGCACAAAGGATTATGGAAAACTTTTTGCTAGATATAGTATTTGGGCATTTTTACTTTCTGTAGTTCCTTTTTTTTTTACAGTAGCTTTAATTGTTAGTGGTTAAGTTCACCTTTCACATGGTGGATTCACACTGCTGTAACATGCACAGAGAATCTACAGGAAGTGATGCATGCATGTAATACAGCTATTCTGATTTTGGTTTTATCTCATCAATATCAGACTTTCTGTTTACTGTCTTCATACTGTGTCAGAGGTGCATAATATGAGTGTTAATGCAAACACAGCATCTCACTTCTACTGCTTCGAATTGATGGTCAATTGTACCAATTGGTACTTAATATATCGACTGACTGACTAAAAATAAAGGGCTAGACTGGTGACAAGCACACTGCTGCAATGTTGTCTTAGAATTAGAATTCTCTAAAGCAACTATAGGACCCAGGAATAAAATCCTTTTTTATTTTACCAGTACTGAGAATTAGAGTTAATTTGTACAAAGTATTATTCAAACTCTATGCCTCCAAGCGCAACAACTAGACTCTTTAGCCATCGTAAAAGAATCTGACTCAAAACAAGTTGTTCATTTAATACAACTAGATTTTAAGGTTTTATTTTATTTTATTATATTTTATTGTGAATACAAATCAAATACACTATTGAAACTCCAGTATGGCCTTCAATGTTGATTGATCCATTAAACGCATCAGTGCAGACTGTCAATATCAGTGGCTGCCGGTCACTGACGAACAGTAAATAATTGTGGTATTGGTCTGGCTTTGGGAGAAATAAACTTGCCTCAAAGGTTGGACTGAATGTTAAATTGGTCAAGAAATTGTTCAGTGCCCTATGTCAGTCTCCTCCGCTGTTGCTCACCACTTCAGTGATTGTGCTCTGTTGCCTTCAGGACAAAACTGAGACCAAGCAAGGGCCCTCCTGGTGTCTGCTATGTGTACACCTCCGTCCCTGTGCAGACCAGGGTATAAATAATGACGATTCTTCTCATTTCTCCTTTCTCTCATGGATACTGCAGTGCTGCTGCAGCTCCCTGTGACTTTATACCATCAGAAACTTGGACAATATGTTTTAATCTAAAACAACTTGTCTGATGTGTCTGATGAGGCCACTTCTGCTTGTTGAATTACTTCAGCCAGTTTGGAGTGATATGAGATAGTGAGCAACACCTGACACAAATAATATCAGGTGCTTGGGCATTAATGCACACATGCTCCCACGGGCATCCCAAGATACTAGATGTAAACAAGTCAACACACAATCAAGCATGTATGAACACGGAACCAAACGCACACACTCTTATGGTAATTTACAGTGTCCTTGATGCGATCCTCCAAAGCGCTATTTTGAGTGTCCCACTTAGGCAGTGAGGCAGCTAAAATCCATACATCCTCCTGTCGCACTGACACACACTGAGACATACATGCACAAATTTAAGATACTACCCATTTCTCTTGTGTCAATAAATCAATTACTTTAATCAAATGATGAAGGGATTTGTAACAGTAACCAATCAGATGGCCTGACTGACTTTTTATGGCCCTCACAATGCCCTCCTGGTTTGTTGGAATTCCTTTTAGCATTCATTACACTTTCCTTTCAGTCACCAAAGACACTTGTTTAGAAATATCCCGATCACTGACGACATTAAAGCATAAACATACCCTAACAATTAGCCCGACAACAGTAAAGTAATTGTCACTGAGAGTTGAAATGGGCACTTTGTGAAATGTATTCCAAAGTTTGAGCTACCTCTAACAGCGTAGTGTGCAGCAAATCACTGAAGTGCCAACTGCTATCACTATAATAATGATGTGCAGAGATGCCAGAATTTTTATTTGTTGAGGCAGCAATATTATTTAAATTTGTATCTACATCAAAATAAAAACAGAAACCTAGTTTTGTAAAAAGCAGGTAAAACTGGGCAGCTAGAGGGACTTGCAGGGACAGAACACAGTGGGTTGATGTGGTGCTTATGAGAGGTTTGGTGGATAATCAAGATGGGCACAAGTGCTGGACTACTCCATAGTTATGTCCTTTGATCAATGGCTGTACCATTGATTAAAACTAATTTCTGTTTCTGCATTTACAGTAATACATGTTTGAACCAGACACAGATTCCCGGGAAGAAGAAGAAGAAAACCACTTGTACAAGGTCGCCTGAAAGTTGATGCATCAGAATGTTAAGTTTCATTTCTACAGCGCCAAGCCCCACACTTGCAGGTCTTCAGATTGGTTCCTCGGGCCATTTAGATAATTTTATAAGGTAATCACTGCCTGTGATTTTCATCACAGGCAGTTTTCAGGCTGTGTTTTTTATAGGAAAAAAAATGGAATGATCTATGAGTGATGTTTTGAAGTGCAGAACCTTGAAAAAAATGAACAAATTAAGTGCATGTGCATTGTAGAACTCTCCCCTCTACACTCTTGTTGTTGTCTTGTCATATCAGCACAATCAGGTGCAGCAAAAACACTCACTGCACTCAAAATTATGAGCACACCAGCTATTTGGCATGTTTCTTCTTCTATTCAAACACAGAGACATAATTGCACTCATTTTTTGGTTTGATCTTTAGGTTAGCAGTGAAAATAGTGACTCTACAGCCCACTTAAGGTTATATGGCAACCTTCCATCGCAGGGGGAGCTCAACCGGGCAACTTAAACACATCTGGAAGCCAAAGACGGAATGGACCAAGCCTGGTGTGAACGCCATGACACGGACATGTAGCTAGGATGAGGATGATGCCTTCAAGGACATGTAGTGACAGAATATTTTCACATCTCACTTGAGGATTTATAAGAGAGCAGAAAAAAGGTGATTGTCAAAAGACGAACCAAGATATTTTATTTTGTTTCTTTGAAGTCTGCCGTTAGAGAAATGTGTCTTACAATGATGTAACAAGGCATTTAAGCTATTGTTGTTCGGTAAAAGAGGCAAACTTGAATTTAGAACTCTATTGTTTGGCAAGGAAAATCCCAAATAGTTTGAATATTTAATGTCTGAGTTTGCTATCTTTGCTTAGTACACTAAATGCTATGAGAGCTTGCAAAACTTTAAAATTGCAAGTGAAAAATGACATTTTAAGACACAACAGACTAGGGCTAGCTGGTTAAAATGGCTATCTGCTCCACATCTTTGAAATAGTGTCAAAATCGTTCTGTCCTTACATTCTGTTGATAATGATAGTAAATCTATACTAATATTATTTGACCATATCTTGCAAATTGTATATTAAAGACTGAAACATGAATAGTGATCTACAATTAATTACAATAAGACAAGTGAAGGACGCTGTGAAGCTGAAATGATCTCTTTCAGAACAAACCATTTTGAAGTTTTGTAGTTCTGTTAAGATGTAAAATTATGATGCAAGATGCTTCATTTACATTATCATGAAAATGCAAGAAACATGCCACAATACCATGCACCTCAGATGCAATGTATTCCTGCAGGGCTTGAACTTCATTTGAACTTAACGACACACCATGGTGACCTTTATATAAGAGGAAGGAGACCGGGAGAGAAAAAGCAAGGGAGCAGACAAAACTGCACTAAAAAAAACACAAAACCATGCAGGGTGACAGGAATGGGTAAAATTCCATTGTTTTTTCATTCCTCAGATTAACAGTGAAAGGCAGCTAAGTAAATTGACTTGGATAACCACTGAAGAGAAAGAGGAGGGAAGAAGAAGTAAGCGTGTTACTGGGGTTTGACAGGGGAAATTGGAGGAGGAGAAAGTGTTGACAGAAGGAGGGAGAGCGAACAGGGTAAATGCTGCTCCCGTACGAATACAAAAACAGATCTGGCGCACATGAGTGAGCCAGCGATGCAGGGATATTAAGGAGAAGCAGGGTGAAGTAGATAAACTCAGAAAGAGAGAAAGGAAAAGGTGAGATAGAAAAAATGGATTGGTTTGAGGGGGGAAAGCAGGAGACCGAGGTGCAGGATGGAAAGATAACAATAACGAAGGCAGCATGTGTATTGTCCACTTGCATAAACTTGTGTGTTCGGACTCGACCGTTGCATCTTTCTCTCTGTGCAGGAGTGTGTGTGTGCGTGCTGGCCTAGAGCAGGGATGTGTGCCTTCTACCCAGCTGGGTTGATCTCATTGTGTCAAACTTGAGGCTTTGACTAATCACTCTCAAATAAGAGGACTCAGCAAATAGTTGCACACACCCATCCATGACCACACACGCATCAAGTAGCAACACAACTGCAGCATGTGTGTGTGTATTTTCCACCATGCACACTATATCTTCATATGAGGCATGTCTGTGTTGCCCCTCTTGGACATCTATCTTTGTTTCTGTGCCCCCTCCCCCAAATGTTTGCCATCTGTCAGCAGCATCTTCCCCTTACCTCCATTTTTTTTTCTCTTTTCTTGCTCTGGATAACATTCCATTGCTGTTTGTTTGCATCTTTCTTGCTCTTAGTTAGATTTGGTTACACTGTACTCATTTTCAGATGATAAGCTGTGTCCACTGACAAGAAATTTGGGAAGAGGACAGAACATACAATCGGTGTATACCTGTAGATGTCGCTGTTCAAGACCAGAAAAATAGGCCAGCAGATAACCCAGTATAAATCTACTGCTTGTTTTTTTTGTTTTTTTTTAACCTAAGCTAACAATCTCATAAATTCAAATTTAATGGACCAGTACATTGTAAAGTGATCCCAGTTAAACTTTATCTACTTCACTCCAGTAAAGTATAAGTAAGTTTGTTCTGAAGGGAGGAAAACACAAGCGACAACTAAGTGTTTAGTGGGTCCTGAAAGCCTGTACAAGTAGATGCCAAGTGAGAAAATGCGGCTATATTAACTGCCACCAGATGGCACTGTCTTAATTTGAGCGCTCCTGTGAGCAAAGTGGGAAACAGCTGAGAAATGCATCGAAGAAGTGAGCGTTCTTCCAAAAGACAGGATTTGAAAAATTGTGTTAAATATTGTGAAAGTGTGATGTTTGGCTATATGTAGCTAAGAATTTTTGTTGCCTAATCCTAATGAAATATTTTTGGTACCCTAACTTTACCGAAAAAATAAAATAATACTAAATTACTGGCAGTCACCAACATGGAGGCATAAACATTTGACAGATTTTCCAGGCTCCTGAATGAAAGTCCTGAAAAGGAGTGAAATTGAATTAAATGGCCAAATGCACTGCTCTTCAAAACAGGGCTTTGAAACAGAAGTGGATGTTTTTTTGGCAGAAAGCTGCAGGACAGAAACCCTTTGGGGCCTCCTCTTATCCGCTGAGAGTACTGTTTCAGGATTATTGTGGCCAAATAAATTAACAATAAAACAATTTTGAGATATGTATCAAAAATTAAAATATTTTTCAAATTTA
>KV751361.1:822425-836299 GCA_001698575.1 Mola mola
TACAAAAAGAACACTTACGCTTAAAGAATGATAAACGGTGAAACGGTGAATTGATAATCAATTCATCAATCTGAAATGGTTTATTTAAACAAGTTTATCACACATGTATTGTTTACATTACAATAATATTCACTGAAGTAAGTGTACTTTTTGTTCAGTCAGCTCTGTTGTATGTATTGATAAAAAACTTTGGCATGTACTGACTGTATCTAAAAGGACTCAATATATACCTGAAGAGACACCGTCTGTTTTGTTTTAAAACTTTCATTCATTCATTCATTCATCTGGTACAAATTTGAATAGAAAATGTTCAAAATAGAGACCTGGATCAGGTATTATTCTGTCTTATGTTGGTTTTATTTTCGCCAGATGACAAAAACAGCATCTTCATTCTACCATACTCTAAATTCACAGGATCACATTTGCGCTGTGTACGAAAGCTGATGCCTTGCAGGATCGGGAGGCAAGGCAGGATTTATATTCACGTTTGGCCAATATTCTATCCAGTTCTAGGTGAAGGTGGGTATATCTGTGTGTCTCAGCTCTGTGTGAATTCATTTTGTCCTGCAAGCCCAGATTTACCAGACTTGCCTTTCTAATGCATGCTGAGAAGCAGGTGCATGCCTCTAATATTGTGTGCGTGTGTGTGTGTGTGTGTGTGTGTGTGTGTGTGAGAGAGTGATTGCAGTATGACCTTTACTTCTGGCAACCTCTTCTGGATTACAGTCAGATCAAGATGGCAAGTACTCCAAATGTGAACATGTGTGTATGTGTAAGGTGGGGAGGGGGCAGGAAATTGTGGTTTGATGGATGCCACAGATCATGACTGTTGGATTCCATAGAGGTGAACCAGCCCAGCCAAATCATATCACATTAAAACACACACACACACACACACACACACACACACACACACCCCGTCATGAATATAAGAATGAATGCAGACTGAGGTGATTGATTGGAAAGTGATCTGGTTAGGATAATTTCATTCCTGTCACATTTTCTGAGCATGTATTGAAGTGAGTGTAGTGTATTGTAGTGGCAGTAGTGACTGGAAATATGCAAATATGCAATATTAAACAGCAAACCGTTTATTTGATTTTACTCATTGACAGAGATGTAAATTACCCTCCATTTCCCAATAAAACAACTAGAATTACACGGTATCAATTCTTTATTATGTACCTAAATGATGCCTCTGTCTGTCTGGTCACGTGTTTGTGTGGGAAGCTGTTGTGTACGGTATGCAAATCTGTTGTCTAGCCTTGCACTGCGTCATCTCAGAGCTTGAGAGTCACGAGTGCTGCTGCTGATGCAGCTGCAGACGGCCGTTTCGGCCTGAGGTGTACTGCTCCATGCAGCCTATAGGGGGCAGTGTAATCCACCCTTTGCTGCAGTCAAAGTGGAACTGCAGAGGCAGCAGGGGAGCAGTTGGGTTGTCACAGTGTTGTGTGTGCGTTCAGCACAAAAAGAGAAAATGAGTAGGAGAGAGAGAAACAGCAGTGTCAAAATAAGTAAGAACGATGCAGTTGCTTTAATTCCGTAGCAGCTAATTACCCACTTTTTAACTGTTAGAAATCCACACTGCAGTGTCATATCCACTGTACATTTTCAATGGGTCATTAAAATGTTATTGTTTATATTAATACTTATTGTAATAAGTGTCCATGCTGATTCCTCATATAACATCTTTAAGACAATTTTAAGGCAATCAACATAGCACATTTCCTATATGTTGTGCATGTATCTATTTAGGTAGTCCTGGCTGTGGTAGAAAACCTATTCTGGGACTGATAATGCCATGCTACCTTTGAGCTATACATGAGTACTTGCAAGCTCTCTCCATGAGGCTAACACATCATCTATGTACAAACACATGGTTTAAATGTCGCAGTCAATCAATGAAAAATCAATGTCGACAAGAATGCAGGAGATGCTTTGAAGAGAATTTATCAATACTCATATTGTATTTAAGTCTTTGTTTCCACAGATTGCTGTCAAGCAGCGATGACATGTACTGTACATGGGGCACTTGGTGACAGCTCAGAAGATAGAGGCCCTCTCGTGTGTCTGTGAACATTGAAGATTCAAATCTGTTATGACCATTGACATAAAAAACAATAGAGACGTCTCCAGTTCCTCCTACTATGCAAAAATCGAGCCAAAATATCCTGGATACGAGTGCTGCCATCTTGCCCTGCTGAGTCTTTGCAGTAGTGAGCACATCCCAGAGCCCTGATATCGAGTTCCCGATAAGTCCAACCTAATATCACTGAGGATGAGGAGTGTATGATCAATACTGAAGCCCACAGCCAGGAGGCAAATGAAATATAAGATGTCAGTACTTGAAAAAAATGGAATATTTGATGGATATTAATGCAATAATGAGATTCTTGCAATTTTGGTGTGATGTTTATATGGTTTAATTCATGTACTGTTTGGCTAAAAACACTATATGTAGACACTAAAGTTCCTCCTTAAAAAGGTTGTATGTTCGCTTAGCGTGTTGATGATGGTAAACTTGGGAGAGTATAACAACAATCCTTTACAATACAAGGTTTAACATTAATTCTGTGTGAATGAACAAGTTACTTCTTGAGAAGAAACAATTAAGTAAGCAGTCATTCATTAATGTCAATGGTTTGAAATGAGCATTGAATTGAGATGAATTTTCTTCTAAGACTTTACATCATGAATGGAGTGACTTTATCTTGATTCTGATAAAGAATCAAAAAAAAAAATCTTTTTTTCTTTTAGAAGAAGACAAAAATATCGTTCTGATTAGCTCTATATACAGTGTTTTTTTTTTAATTGTCCAGTAAATATGTATATGTGCAACTTTATCTAACACGCAAGCTTAGGTAACATGGTGCTTTGGTTAGCACTGTCCTGGCTTTGATTCCTGGCCAGGTCAGGGCCTTTCTGTGTGGAGTTTACATGTTCTCCCTGTGTCTGCCTGGGTCTCCTCCCACAGTCCAAAAACATGCAAGAGGTGTTAGGGTCATAGGTCACTCTAAATGGCACGTAGGTGTGAATGTGAGTGTGCATGGTCATATGTCTGTATATGTCAGCCGTTCGATGAACTGACGACTTGTCTTACCCTGCCTTCGCCCGATGACACTGGGATAGGCTCCTGCTCCCCCAGGACTCCACATAGGATAAGTGTGAGAAAATGGATAGATGGATGGATGGATAAGCAAAGTTGACAACGTCATAGTGCACAAATCCCGGCAGACCCTTAAGAAGAGCCTGTACCTTGGGTTGGGAACCACTGATACAGTGCATTAATTTCCCGCTCATGATTTGACAATTCAAATAAATTGATTAATATAGTAAATAGGACTCCAGAAATAGCCATGGAAATAGGTTTACAGAATTGTGACTGTTCCTGAATCCAATGAAACTAAACAGCGTCTGATAATTCAAAAAAAAAAAAGAAAGTGTGCCATATCTTGGACATGTGTTTGTAGAAATATGGGTCAATTTCTATGAATGTGAGTCCTCTCCATGTCCCGTTGCAAATGTATCTGTTAGAAGTGTGTGTGTGTGGGAGTGGTTGCACATATGTTATTTGAACACAGAACTTTGATTCACCATCAAAGGCCTATTCACAGTGAAGTGGCAGAGGCAGGCTCTGGGCCTGCCACCAGCTCTAATTAGTCATTCACAGTGGTTATCACCAATCAGCATCTTCCTTTTAGCTCTCAAGAGCTAACATAACACACAAACACACACACAAGATGAAAGGCATGGCACTGAGGGTATATCTCAATGTAAGTAACCTCAAACAGTATGGTTGCACTCAGGGTAACAAAATATGACATTATTCTTTTTTAGAAACTAGAAAATTCCAATACTCTCAGAGATTCATACTTAATTAAAAAAGAAAGAAAATGACATATCCACGAATGGATTTTTCTCATAAAATGTTATCAGAGATGTCTGGAGGAGTCAGGAGGACAGATTTAAATGCAAATGTTGGTCCTTTTCTTAATGACATGACGTGTTTCTTTTTTGCAATCAGAAAGTTAATTTGACGGAGGCAGCAAAAAGCAAATCAAAAATAATGTTCTCCTTTTTGTTTAGCTGACATTAACTGCTGCAAACAAAAAATGAAAAATATTAGAGCTGAGTTATAGAAACTGAAACGCCAAACTGCTGCAGCCACAGTGGTTTGAGGTAATCGTTTATAATTCTAATGATGCTTCCTCTAAACAGTCTGTGTTATTTCTCCTTCCATCCATCTTTCTCTTGCTGCTTAGTACATTTATCTGTGCAAGGTTTTAATTTAGGGAATCACAGAGACAGTGTATAATGTGGTCGAAAGACATTCAAATCACTGCATATTCACCGGCTGAAGTTTGCATGATTGTACCATTGAGCCTACACCAATAAGATGAATGTGTAGAGCACCAGTGTCCTGTGTGTGTGTGTGTGTGTGTGTAGCCTGACAAATGACCAACATCAGCCAGCCACTCTTGACACTGACCCACTAGGGTTAATCAACACAGCAGAGAAGTAGTGAGTCACCACTGATCTTGTCCAGAAAACTCAGACCTTGGCACTAGCAGTCCCCCCCAGGTGGGGACACCAAGTAGCTACCGTACCAACTTCACCAAGTCCTATGCCCAGCAAGCACAGGCCCTGAGACTGGCACATCCAAAATGTAGACATGGTGTGGTCTAAAACAATGTTGTGCACATTTTCTATCCATACAACCAACTAAACAAGGCTGTTGATGGTGCAACACCACTTGTTGACAGTTCATGGAGCGTACAGGCTGCCAAAGGAAACACCATCACCCTCTGTTTCCTTTTGATTGTCTCACTTTGATTTTGATCCTTTCTTGAAAATTTTCCTTTCTCCCTCAGCTATTATCCTTCATTCCTTACAGCCACTCTGTTACTTTGTCACTTTAGTTTAGCTGCACTGCAGAGAAGTGTCGGAGATAGAGAGCATTGACCTTCTTGAAGACAAAGCCTTTCTGCATCTTAAACAGTGTGTTTTCAGAAAGTGGCAGCTTGCAAACCAATTAATCAATCAATCAGATTTCATTTGCATAGCTCAAAATCACAAATTATAATTTGTCACAGGGGGCTTTACAAACTGTACAGATGTGACACCCTCAATTGGAGTGAGTCCAAGGGTATGCGAAATCTATAAATCCAGAGGTGTGTGAAGTCTATCGATCCAGACACAGGTATAGTCTATTGGCCCATAAGTCATTGTGTCATATGTATCCAGACTTGAGTGTTGCTGATAAAGACCATGGGTGTGTTTTACATTCACCAAGAGTACGTGGCATCTATACAGATGGCTATTTGTATGCTTTGCAGCAAACTGTAATCATGTTAGGATGTGCTGTTGATGCTGTTGCTTCTCACACGCACACATAGACAAACAAATGATAGAATGCTAATTGGTAATAAGCAAAACCATTTTCAGGTAAGCTACATATCTGAATATACATGATAACACAGCACATACAATAAATGAAAGACTACAGCTATTTGAGACTAACTGAAGCACAAGCACGTTATACTCCTCTGTATCCCTCTTTAAACTAATTGTTGTGCGTAGTAAAACAAGTAATGCCTTAGTAGACAGGTGGCCAAGCAGCACACTGCAAACTGTGTAAACATAATTTCCAAGCACCATTCATGGACTGACTGATTACAAATTTAAAGTTTCTTTGCCTTCTTTCAACACAAACATTGAGGTCAGGCGTCAATTAAAACACCATTGATTAATCATTATTTGATAAACTTTCCTACATTTCAAATGTCAACGATTGCTCATGTTCCTGAACCAACACGGTATTATGGGTTGAGGTCCGGGTTTGTTAACACATGACGTAAGCCGACGAAAATGCAGTTTGAAACCAAAAGTTATCAGTCTTTTCATCCCAACCCTTCTCAACCCGACCTAGTAGGTTTTGTACCTCAACTTAATGGAAGCAAACTTTTTAATATCTACTGACCAACTTTGAAAGCAGGCTTTGGTTATTCATGGATGTAAGACTTAAACAAAAATAAAATAAGTGTCTTGGATCAACTTTCCAATGCAACAAGATTCCCTTTTGTCAGTATTTTTTTCTGTCTACTGGGTTACAACATGGCATACACGGCATCTGTCCCTTTGTGTTCTTAAACCCACCTCTCTGCCCCTTTGTGACTATGCTGTGAGTAATACCATCACTAATGCCATGTCTCAGCAACATCCAAGACTCTCAAGGTCAATATGAGACCAGTAGGCCTCATTTGGCTTCCACAGTCCTTTAATGCAATCCTTCAAATACATTTCTCAGCAATATGTGTCAGTTCTTTAACCAATTTTAGATGCATTTCTCATTATCTCAAACATGTCACCATCCGTCAGGAAGGTGGGCCGCATTTAAAGCTCCAGTGTGCATGATCCTAGGGACAGAAATGGAATTCAATATGGACCTTCAATCAAAAATCCGAATGCTTAATTACACACATTCATTCATTTCATCAGTGGTGAAATGACACTAATTACATTTCCATGAGTATTTCCTTTACATTCTACGCCACATGATACCTTTTGTTACTATTTACATTGCAGAATCAGGTCATTCAAGTCCCTGTCAGGTACTTTACCGCACATTTAACACAAATAAAATGCCACACAGACCTACTTGGAATTCTGTTTGAGGTTAGAGTATGCGCCCAACTGCTAGAGGGGTATGGCAGCTCTGATTGAACCACAATCGGACAATGAATACCAATCTGTGCATCTCCATACTGTTCTGCTTGCCTTTCTCCTTCTCTGTCCTTGCAAATCCACATTTTTAGTAGCAGCTGCACAGCCACCCTGTCCGTCAGGGTAATCTATGACACAGTAACTTTGAGATACCCTTTATGGTCCTTCAATAGGATCTACAGCATGACTACAGTGTAAATTGGAAACTTTACGCTACGGTTTCAGCAGTGGAATAGGAATAACTCCTGTGTACCATGTGTTCGGACAAGTTTTGCCAATAATGCACCGGTGAGTTCTGGTTTGTGAATAAAATGTTAATAATACACCTTATCTTTTCCTTATAGTTTTGGGACAGGTCATAATTTTGCACGTTTAGAATGTTTGATTATCATTGTGCTTCAAAAGTAAGAAAAAATATATAATATAATAATGAATGAAATACATAAATGAAAAGACTGTTTTGGAGATTTCTATTAATCTCCAAAAAGGAGAAAAATAAGCGCATACATTATAAAAAGCTATGTCTCTACACACCGTAAGCACCCTCGACCACTGTTCATGAAATTTCCCCTTAAACTGTATAGAAATAGAAAAAGCCCAAGTTTATTTGAGCCCTCTATTTCTGTCATCAAAGTCTGCGTCTGTCTCCATCTCACCGTTTGAATCTTTAATGCCTTTATTTCTCTCTCACTGTGCACTCTGCTCGGTCTCTGTCCATCTCCGTGCACTTCTCCTCAGCTTTCGACTGAACATTCATGTTTCCAGTGATGTCAGAACCAATCTCAAAATAAAAACATGACGCAAATGCAAAACGTGTGAGAAAGAAACAGTAGAAGGGAGGAGGGGTCCCAAAACCCAAAAGAGGTAGGAGTAAACAGGAGGAGTTATAGAAGAGGCAGGGGAGGGTCAGGCTCCCTTGAGCAGAGTTCCCTCTAGTTATTTTCCTCTTTTCATTTGTCTTGGTTTAGTTCCCACTTATTATTATTTCAGTGAACAGAGCCCTTTTGCTGCAGTTTGGAAAGACAGACTCAACATTTTGCCCTGTGGGTGGAAATACAGATGGCAAGATGCTCCTCTCCTCCTTCATCCTTTAGTTCCCTACTCGTTTCTGCTTCTCCTCTCCTCCATCTCTAATGAATCAAGAGACTTAATTAGGAAGATGTAATATTAAATTGGCATAGAGAACAAGTAAAGGGAAAGGTAGAAAGGAGGACAATACGAAGACTTTTTTTTATTCTTTTGTGAGCATTTAATTATTTTGACATTCGGCTGTGTTTGTTGTTTGTGTGTGCATTTTGGGTAAAGAGAGACCATTTGACAGATGTGTGTTTTTAAGAGTTGTTCCCAACAATTATATATTACATTATGTCAGCGCCCATTAATGAACGGAACAGACTGATGTGAGAATTGTTCACGTTAGGTGTTAAAGGTGTTTTGATACAGCCTCATAAATAATAACATATAATTTTTCTGCCTGTTGTTTTCTTACGATCGATCTAACGACTAAAATATGTGAAAAGTTGAACTTTGATTTATCGTCTTGCAGCTGTCTGCCGCTGCACATCCGTCACATTGCAGATTGCACCCATGTCAGTCCAGACTATTGTAATATATCTTTTGACTGACAGAGAGCTTTGTCACATTGTGCCATGACAATCATCTGAAGCAGAGAGGCCACAGAATCTAAAATGTGAATGCTTCACACACATGTGCTGTATTAGTATCATCAATTCACAAAAACTCCCGCCTGTTCCTGAGTTACAGTGTTGGATTATGGCCATACAAGAACAATATGACGTCAAAGTGAAGATGAGTTTCGAGAAAAAATGTTATTAGAATTTGAGTATGATTTCTTGAGCAATGGCTGGCTACATAGAACTTGAATTTCACCACCTATAGT
Organism: Mola mola; assembly: GCA_001698575.1. Classification (NCBI taxonomy): domain Eukaryota; kingdom Metazoa; phylum Chordata; class Actinopteri; order Tetraodontiformes; family Molidae; genus Mola; species Mola mola. The sequence goes on from KV751361.1 coordinate 831,049, forward strand.
TCATTTTTGAGTCCAAATAGACACGTGTGACAGATTTTACAGAGCAATGGACAGCAATCAGAAAACAATGAAATATTTTCAGGAAAGGGTCTGAGGGGAGGGTCACAACAGTAACAAAAACACAAATGAACACACGTAATCCCTTTGACCCGTGGCATATATGAGGGGAAGAGAGTCATCAGCGCTGAGGGGATGTTGCACATCAATACCAGCAATATTCAGTCTCTCCTTTTCCCCTCATCACTCCTCTCCTCCTCATTTTCTGTGAGTATCCCTTCATTTCCCTCTTCTCAGAGTCTCCTATTATCTCCATTCTTACTATCATTTACGACTCGCATGTCACATTTTTCATCTTCTTCTTATTTCCTATCCATCATCTGCCCCTCTCTCCTCTTCTTCTACATGCATCATCGAGTCCTTCCGTGTATTCACCTATGCATCTGTTCTTTTTTCTCCCCTCTCTCTCTTTTCGTTGTCTCCTCTCTGTCTCTCTGCTGCTCTCTGTCTAGCCCCTGAGGGGATACAGTACAAGTGTTTTTGATTTGGAGCCAGGGTGAAGAAGCAACGGGCAGTGACAGCGTGTCTCACAACAACATGCACACGCTTACACACATTTGTGTAAGGCCAAGCAAGCACAGCCATACACGTGCATGTGTTGCACACACACACACACACACACACACACACAGAGGTGCACCAAAAGGCTTTTGATGTGTTCTCTCCATTTTCACAGAAGCTGTGGAGATGAGTGAACTGTTTTATTACAAGAAGCTCTACGCCTTCAATACAGCGCATAGCTGATTGAAAGTGTGTCTCCCAACCAGCAAAGACATGATGTTGTTTCCATGTCAGAGGTCATTAGAGGTTAAGTGTCTATTGATTTTTCTAAATACAGCATGATGGTGTGGTCACAACAGCAGTGTTTGATCACTTTCATTGACCACAAAGAGAAGTCATTATATAGACATTCCGCTGAGAAGCAATTGAGTTCAATCAGCTCCAGGTGCTTTGACATATAGTAATGAGGTCATTTAGGTTACTGTCTCTCTGCAATCCCCTTCTGTTTTTTGTGGCTTTACACCTGCCAAACCGCATCTTGCCTAAGATACTACCATCTGACCTAATGACTTAATGCCAGCATGCATCACCTACAAGACATCTTTTCAGATGGATCTCTTGTGTATCACTGACATTGTTAATGTAAAAAGTACACTGATTAATATGTCTTTGAAAGATGAGTCCACAGAACAGAAGGTGGAATGAATTGAAGCTATGCGACGAAAGGAGAAGTGAAGGTAAAAATGGCCTTGAGGATATACAAACAGGATTTGTAATGACTGCAGCAGCACGCTCCATCTCAGAGACGCCATCATGAGATACATGCGTTTACAAGTTGGCCTGCACACATGCTTTTTGAGCTGACTGCTGGCCTGGACCTTGCTTCAATTCAGAGCGTGGTACACTGCACAGGGGGGGATGTTTAATATTGGCATCTTACTAAACATATTTAAATTCCTTTTTGGAGTGGGGTTAATTGTATCAGCCCCTAAGAGTCAGAGTGTTTTTTTTGGACTGTATCAGGAAGGTTTGTCTCATTGCAGAAAAGCCGACGGGCTCAGGCGAGTAGGGAGAATCTGCACCAGCTCAGCACTGTAGTCACCACAACCTCCAGCTGGTTAACCCATCTGTCTGATATCAGCAGCGAAGGGCACGGGCAGACTCTCCCCAGTCTCCCTGACACACTACTACATCCTCATGTCATGTTTAAAAATGTCCATAAGCTTAGTTGTGCTGGGCCTCGGAATCTCGAAACAAATTTAACTGGTTATCTCAGAGGTTTCCGAAAGTTTAGGCTGTCAGATTGTGACCGGTCAGCCAACTACTTTCTAACTGTTTCAGGTCATGTGGTCATTACATATTTTGTTGTTTCAATTAGATCTTGTAAAGGGATGAACGGCTTCAGTCATTGGAAGCCTGAAGCTTAAGTTGCCATAGCTGAGCAGCTATGTGCAGCTCTCTAAGGAACATTAAAATCCAGTTTTGACCCGCAGTATCTTTTTGGAGACTCTGACAGATAAGTCCATCACAATGATTCAAACACTGAATGGCTTCTGTGATCATTTATCTATTTTTTGTGTACATAATTAAATGGGTTGTTGTATCATGATTGTTAGGCCCCACAATGCATTGGTTGAACCTGTCAACCAATCAGTGGTTCTGTTTCCAAACACCCCCTCGCCAAATCATATTACTTTTATCGCAGTAATATTAATATTTGGTAAGTAATGTGACATGACATATTTACTTTTGCAAAGGCATAACTCTTGGATTCTTTTTACAACATAGTCTATCCTAAATTTAATTAAGAGACAGCCACTGCCGTCGACACACACCACTGCTGGACGGCGTACATCAAACCAGCTGCTTCCATTATTCTCTAAATACAACCCCACAACTGCTGCATCTAAATGTGTGGTAGCATTTAGTTACATGCCAGGTCTCTTCACACCAATGTCCTATTTCCATTTGTGCCACTCCTAACCTTTTTTTTTTCCCATTTGATCACTGCCCAACTCCTGTAGCTGCTCTTCTTCTGCAGTTCCTGTCTGCCAATCACCAATAAACACCAAAAAAGAATAATTTGTCACTCTGTGGAGAATAATTAATCAATACACAGAATTCTCCACTTCAGCCAACACAAAACATAAATCAACCTTTGATTTGTTATTATCATCTTTATTATTATTGACTCAGCTACTTTTTTTGTTTTCTTTGTGTCTCAAAGTTAAAATAAATATCTGTACATTTAAATTATTCAAATAAACTAATTCATGAAAACACACCAAAAAAAACAAAAAACAGATGCATATAATCCCTTTTTTATAAGGATGTCCTATCTTACTCTTTCTTAAAGTGAGAGGGCCCTTGTTACCATTGTGGTACTTCGTGGTTGTGTTCTCTACAAGGGACCAGATGGGGGGAATTTATTAGACCTGCACTTTCAGAGCAACCAAACATCAAACGTGTGCACCCAGGTTGACACTGACACAAACCTACTGAGACAGAGAGACACATTTCCTGCCTCCACTATTCAGACACACTTATTTGTTTGGATTTACTTACACATTGAAGCACTTATAGTAACAGTGATGTGCATCCAATACAGATTAGCAGATTTTCACACACTCACCTGCATGCAAACACACGCACACGCACACACACACACACACACACACACACAGGCTTATCACACCTTTACCAGGGGTCTTTAGAAATGCCAGCAAATAGCTCCTCACAACAGCAAGGTGTTGCATCTCCTTTCTCCAAATGCCACAAGTCACAGATGGTGGAGGAAGTGGTGGAATGAGCGGGAGAGACCAGTAGGAAGTGAGTAGAAAGAAGTAATAACATTAACATGGATTAACTTAATTTAGCTGGAAATTTAAGATAACTATTACAAGCGAATTGCACTAAACACACATTTAAATTCAGGCAGAGTAGCAGAATTGATGGCTTTAATAAATACTGTATATAAAGGGAGACAAGTGGTAAGGGAGGGTAAATTGAGTCAGTTTAAGGATAATGGAGATGGAGAGAATTCTCATGGGGAACAAGGTGGGTACGTCCGGAAAGAAAGAAAAAATGTCCTTGTTATGTTGTGTGTTCACAGAAGTGATACAAAAAAAACTATTTCTTCAATATCTAGACAAAGTCTGGCCTCCCCAACCAGGTTCATAAAACATTTAGACACATGAGATATTGTTGATAACATGTCCTTTTGTTCATTTTACTGACAGCTGGAGACTATTGGGCTACGCTGTCTGCACCAGATGCAATGGATGCGTTTTCAATCAGTTTGTATTTAACAAAACTACCATTGACGTTAAGATTTTCATTTTAACATCATGCTCATAGCCACAGATTGACTGTGATTATTTGCCGTGCTTGTTTCCTCTGAGTGCATCACTTTTTTGTTTTTTTTCCGCACCACTGAAAGTCAGATAATCTAAAAAGAGCTCTCAGTGACTTTCTCTGTAGTTATATAATAGTATCCTTACATGAGCCATCCCATCTCATCATTTAGACATCCCTCGCCCTCACGTAGGTGTAGCAATATATGTGTCACATACACACACACTTTTAATGACTCTGAAATTGCTTGAGAGACAGCAAGAGACAGTCATGAACCTTTCGCAAATTGCTGCTCCAAATGTAGATGAAGAGTGTAATAGGCAGCATCTCTTTCCTAAATTGTCTTTTTATGGAAGTAATACCAGACTGAGGTAGAATACAGCCCAAAAACGTCTGAGGTGATACTTTCACTACCAAAAAGGCTTTGACTTGTTACCTGCCTATTCATCTACTTGATGAATGAACTTAGCAGAAAAAGAGAGTGTGTATTTGCCTGCTTGCTCCTAACTCGCTGAAGAACTGAGAACCTCGTGTGGATATATTTGTGTTGTGTTTGAGTCCGTCGTGTATTTGAGTGCTGTGTCACCGGGAATTCCCTGCAATCAAAGAGAGCTAACCATTCTGCCTCTCTGCTTCTCTATCTATTCATAGTGTCTGAGAATCTCTTTTCCCTATACGTTTTACTTAAATTAGGTCAAGACCGGGAAATCCAACTAGATAGTGAAGGTACAGTTTAAGGAATAGGCAAACTCCGTAGTCAAGATACAAGCAATGATCAAAAACACAAGGAACTCACAATGAAGGTACGCTGGACTGCGCACTAGAAAGACAAGACAATCTGGCACAGGAGGAAGGGAACACGGGGGTTAAATACAAGAGGGAGAGGTAAACAATTTGATACGGGTGAGACACATTAGGGAGGAGAAGTAATCATACACACCTGAGGGACAAGACTTGACAGGACACGGGGAATAAGACACAACAGAATTTCAAAATAAGACGGGAAACACTGAATGACCCTCACAGACAGACACTTGACACTAGCAGACCCTGACATTTAGTTAGCTGCTAACTTTTAAATCTCTCAGTGGTACTTGACAAAAAAATCAGAGCTTTGTTGTCTTTTTCCACAATACTGGCTGCCTTTATATCGATGTCACTTTGGCACTCTTATTACGTCTGCTGTTGTCTCAGAGGTGGAACAAACCTCAGTCGCGTTTATACAGATGGTGAGGCGCAACAGTCCCTGACTGAACATTGCATTTTTTCTGGGCTCTAGCATTGTTTTTTAAATTGCTCCTAATGAGAAGAGAGTGTTCAGCAGTCATTGTCCTTTTAA
>KV751361.1:836343-872355 GCA_001698575.1 Mola mola
AAACCTTCCTGGGTCCAAAATTACCCAGATCTTATTCAAAGCGATCACATTGTGTGACCCACAGATTAGAGAAAGGGCCATATGCTAACACGAAAGGGAATAAAGTTACTCAATGCTACGGGTCTTAAAGACTTTTAAAGTTATTGGATTAATTGAATGGACTGTTTGGTGAATGAGTCATTAATGGGGTTTGCAACCCTAAAAAGAGCATTCACTTGTTTAACCGCCACTGCCGACTGCCTTTCACAATATAAGCTAATGAGCAAAAAAGTGTTGTCATTGCTCTGTCCATTTTCGCTCATTTGTTGTCTCCCTGTTTTTCTCCCGTGTGTTCCCTTCCCTCCTGTCACCATCTGCACGGGTAGTAACTCTGGCTGCTCACTGCTCTCAGGTGAATTAAGAAATCCTTGTTTTCTCTTTTGCTTAGATCCTCTTGCTGATTCCTGGACTCACCTTAACATTTCTAGTTAGCTGTAATTACACAGTTTGGCCACTATGTTAAACAGGTTTCAAAGGCTGGTATTCATGAGGGCTTGACAGCAGCATGCGGTCACCTAGAAAAAAGAAAATTGTAGCTTGACCCGGTGGCTTTAATCAGAGCAACACGTTGGTTTTTTTTGTTTTTTTGTTTTTTTTGGTGTGTGATCTTCAACTTTGAGTTGAAGGTATCTGAACATTTCGGAAAGGCTCTGCTGTGATCATAGTCACTTCTTTAACGATAACCTATAAATTATTAGATGGGCCAGACTCACCTGTCACCCTGGCAACCATTAAAATGGAGGAGAGTCTTGCCTGCCACCAGATTATGTTCCATGTAAGTGTTGTGCGTTTATCAACCCTAAGGTCAAAACTGACATGATGTGTTATGAACAAAAACTGAAGAGTAGAATCATTGAAAGAATTGTAAAACCTAAATAATAATTAGGGTTAGGTAGTTCTTAAAATGCAATCCTTTGACCTTTGGAGCTGGCATATGAGTAAGCCAAAATTCACCCAAGAAGGATGACGTCAGTGGCACTGGGGCACTTCAGAAATATCCACACAGTCTGTGAAACCCCTAACTGACCTTTCTAGCAGATGTCACTGTTGTCAGAGACTAATTAGTAGCAGAAATGCTACAAAAACACAAATATGACTGTTCATCCTATGAACTTTTCAGAGCTGAATACACAGAGAGAGCAACCCACTGTACGTGCAGTCTTGAGACAACTCTATCAAACAGTTCATTCCTGTCTGTGCAGAAAAGACATGCCACAGCACAGCAAAGAAAAAGTCTTATTTTTTGGATTATAAACATATTTCCACCTCACCTCATCTTCATATCAGACACTTTCTGTTCTCCTTTCCAACACACCATGTATGACCGATGCACCGATGAAGTAAAAGTTGTGTGAAACACCCTCTCTTGTGTTAAGAATGAAAATGAGTCATCCTATAAAGTGAGTGTGACTGACATTCAGGCGTGATTTCGGCGTTAAACCAAAATGAGAGCACCAGAGTGGAATACTGACCTTTACCATTTCAAGTTTCTTATTTGCTCACTTTGAAACCCACCAAAGAACTGAGTCATCCAACATTAATGTGTGTGTGTGCGTGTGTGTGTATGTGTGATTTAATTACCACCGACACATTAAGTAAGCTACGGGGAACTGGCAGGGTCATGATGTGCAATCTCATATGTAATGAAGGTGACGTGACAGATCTCAGTGTATACACATCAAACTGTACACACACACACACACCCACAGTACAGTGTGTCATAATATCCTGCTTGCATGTGCATCTCCTGCACTGATGAGCCACTGAGTTAAGCTCTATATTTAGATCCTGTTAATTCTTTTCCACAAACTCCACACAATATAAAGAACTGGAAGACAACATGGACGTACCTTAACACCGTAGACACTTGACTGTACAAAAATTTGTTCTCTATCCACTGACCCCACGTTTGAATAGTATCAAAAGAATATTCTTTCATCTCCAAAAACAGCCTAATTTTAATCCCAATACTGGCCACTGTCTCATGCTCTTCCTGCACTGTGTTTGTCTCTGTAGTTTTGCCCCACTGCTCAGGCTGTATAACTCAGCCTTATTACGTTAAGCCCTTCTCCCTACTCTCCCATAATGCCGGCTCTAACGCTGCATGGTTGTTTGTCTGCTAGTGAGGCTCCACTCAGTCTGCTGCATGGTGCTAAAGTCTTGCGAGTGAAGAAGAAAGATAATTGGAAACAATTGAGAAGAAAGCAATAACAACTGAGAAGCGCAGGGTGAGAGGAAGTCTGTGTAGAAAAATGTTGGCTTTTATTGCCACAAAGACCAAACACTGTTATCAAACATAATAAAGAAAACACATGCCTCCACACAACCTTGCAATCACACACAAATGCTAAAAGGGGTAATGATTATGCAGCTAATCAGTTTATTGTTTTTCAGAGGAGGCAATGAAAAAAAGCCTAAACAATAATTAAGACCTCAGAAAACCAACTAGGAGGTTCCAATATACTCTATTAATTCCTTTCTCTAGAAAGGGCTTGTATGTTGAAGCATTTCGCAATGGTGAAGTGATGACCAAAAAGTTGAGACTATAATTAACTCAAAATTGACAATTGACTCAAAATCTGTTTCTCACTCTTGTTTCCTGCTACTCTCACTTTATCTGCCCAATCAAAGGCTACTGTATGCAATTGTTTATTATTCAGCAGACATTTTTAATTGGTCGATCACAGGATCAGCCTGGGCAGGACCACGAAAAGCGTCCGATAACTTGAATGAGCTCCTTAAATTTTTCAGACCGAAGGAAGGGTTCAATCTCAGGGACTGTGATATCCTTAAATAACAAATGATAATGCTTAACAAACAGGGCTCTCAGCTCACCCGCAGTTATGTTTACGGTCAAAGCAAGGAGCACAGTAGTCTTGAACGGCAATGAAACGTTTCAGCAGGTCATAAAAGTCCGCGACCAAAGCCTTGAGCACTATCGGAGGCTCCCTTTAAAATCAGATTCATGCATCAATAGCAACCGCCTCTTAAACTCCTGCAGGAAGCTATTTGGCAGGTAGATAAATATGGGTTTGTCACTAAACTCCTTTAAGACAGGTTGAAATGGCTACATATCTTTTAGCAGTGCTATGAGACAGACGCCTGTTCTCTGAACATTGCAGAAAGGAAAAAATAATAGATTTCATTTTCCATGCACCGACACTGAAAACCCAGCCACTTCATCCTGTAACAGGCAGTGGACAAACCTGTGGGTCGCTGAAGAGAATAAGAATAGCCTGCAGTGTATGCAAGAACTTAAATATTGGTGCATTCCGAGAATGATGAGGCTCATTCTGATGAACAGGTATGATCGTGCAAATTTTAGTGGGCGAAAAATTGAAAATATGAAAAAGTAGTTTTTTGGCCTTCATAGCTGTAGCCCATGGAAGATGTGCCTTAATTTGGCATTCCATTGACAATTCGAGCAGAGGGCGCTTCCACAAGTTGAGTCATACTGATGGCCCTGTTTGAAATGAAATAGATATTAAAGCCGGGTTGTCTGTTGGGCATGGCTGCCTTTTAATTGACAAGTCACAACATATCGAACCAGTGAGGTCAGATACCCAACCAGTTTTATGTGATGTCACAGAGTAAGACAGCCAGTGACAAGTGGAAGTAGGGCAGATAAATTACCTGTTAAAATAGAATTTAAAAAAATCAAATTAAATTAAATTGCTGAACCTTTATCAAATGGACTCATGAGTCAAGTGGCGGTGAGTAGATGGGTGCGCGAGTCCACGTTTTCTTAGTCAGATCTGCTCCCTGAACCTTTCCTCTTATCTAAATATATGCTGTACCTTCTGACACCAACCAACCAACACGGCTGTTCCTGTAAAGCAAGTCTCGAGGTTTCAAAAGGGGTGTTTCAGACAACAATGGGTGACGTCAGAGATGGTTTATCCTTGGGGCAAACAAGTGACTAATTAGAGAAGGGCAGAATCCATTCAGTTGAGTACAGGGCAAAGCCTGTGTGAGATAGGACTGGAGTTTTGTAAACCCAATATTTTTTTCAGGTTAACTCTACTAGTGTGGATGTTGGCATGCAACTATGGTGAGATACGATGTACTGAATACTCTCTGACTGTGTATAAAAAGTCAATGAAATGACATCTGAACGCTGCTTGTGATTAAGTCCAGTGGGAGTTTGGATGTGACCTCCATACGAAGGAGGATTAGGGTCAGGCATGAAAAAAGAAAAAGGATGATTATGCATTTTGAGAAAAAAAACAAACTTAAAATCCCAAGGAAAAGATGAGATGTCGAGAATAATTTGGAAATACAATTTTGAGAATAAATTCGAAAATGTTGAGAATTTAATGTCGACCTTTTAAGGTTGTAAACAGCGAATCTACGACACAACTCGTATGGATGAACTGGTGAAACTGTACTTCAGAATCAACTTAAGTAACAAAGAGATTGTCTTTTAGCTCATACGAGAAGAGATTGTGCCAAAAACAACGTCCGTTTAGGAGGATGGCTGCATTTGAGCAAACGGACAAATGAAGGGTATCAATGGTTACAGCTGCCTGCACTTCAGATGGGTTATGTAGCATCGCAAGACACAATAAGATAATTGATACAGTTGTTTGATCCTGCAACGTGTCTTAGATGTACTTGTGACAACTATTGCACATCTGTCCATCCTGTGATGAAGGATCCCTTCTCTCTGGTTCGTCCTGAGGGTTTTTTTTATTTTTCCCTGTTCAGGGTTTTGTTTTTTTTTAAGTTTTCCAAGGCCCAAATCCTCTTTCGTACTTCCATGACCCGGACACTACTGCACACTCTCTGACTTATAATATTAAGCTTTATTTGTATAGAACGTTTCATTAAAAATACTCACCGACAAGCCAGATGGCAGTTATATTCAGTAATAATATTTGGGATGTCTTGGCTTCATTTTTGTCCAATTTGAAAAACTGGTGTCATTTATTAACTTGCCATTGTTTTCTGTGTCACTCAGCAACAAGCCTGGTGATTCCTCTTAAAAACAAGTCTGAAATTTACATAGGCCAAATATACAAAGATAGACAATGCTCATTAATTCCCTAAGCCGCATATTTTTGCAAATGTTACTCACACAAGAGAAAAATATTGAATATCTTGAGGTCGCTTTTCATCAGCTGAATAATACTCATGTGGTGTTTTAGTGAGCATTCACAGCAGTAGAGTCTTATATGTGGGATTGACTCAACATAATAAAGGCCCATGTTCATCGTAAAACAGGAACACGACTCCCAGTGCAATATTGTTACTCACTAATGTGTTTTTACCTTATATCAGGCTTTGGATACACAAGAATTATCAGTTAATCACTGTTTTGATGTTTTCATTGTATTTGCTGATGGCTGGGAAAAGAAGTTAACCATCAGTGAGATTCAATTCAGATGTGGATTAACAATCCTAGGAAGAGGTCATTCGAAAGGAGAGATTTTAGGCCTGTGCTGACCTGCGATCAGTCCTCTCTGTCTCATCCTCTACATTTTCCACATTCTGACTCTGATTTTCATTTCACCCTCCTTTGCTAAAGCTCTCCCGTGTGAAGTTTAGTAATTACGCTGATTACTACTGCTGTTACAAGTAAAGGATCTCAGAGACTTTGGATTATTTAGTGAAGCTTCCTCTCTGTTCCACTCTGCCTCCCTCAGAGAATGTGTGGGTTTGTGTCCTGTTAGCCTGACCAGAGCCAAAGCACATGCATCACACTGAACATACCGCACAAAAACACACACGGACACGCACACACACACACACAACTAAAACCTCGCGAATGCACATGCATGATTTAGTTGCACACAGATAGGACCACAGTGACAAAGTCACTTCCATTCTCACATTCCATTAACAAAGGTCATCTGTTTTTTGGTTTAAAAATCCCTGACCTATGAGTTGTGGCTGCTGCATGTCCATGCTTCGCATTAAATTTGTTTTAATAGGATAAAATATAGATGATATGAATATGTGCGTGTATCCTTGCCAAGGTCTTTTCATGCTTTGCATAGAAACAGAGCTAAGACAGTACTTGAAAGCAAATTAGGAAGTTAAAAAAAATATAAATATACTGTATACTGTGTGTAGTGACTCTCCTTGATTTAACTTTCATCCTAACCCGACCAACCCTGAATGGTAAAACAATTTTACAAAATGTAGAATCAGAGGTGCTATGCCAGGTGATAGATGATTTTGAGAGTTTAAATCGTAAAATGTATTTTTTGTCTATATGTTTGTATTGCTTCATTGCTTCCAACGTAAGAACATTTCTCTCAGCACTAGAAGTGATGATTCACACGAATGTTGTTTTCTTGGCTTTGGCAACACTTAAAGTGATGAGAAGTTATAGCTTTGCTGTCTTGCACTGCCCTAGAATACTGCAATAAAACAAGACTGTGCTGTTTGAAGCTTTAAGAAAAGCACAAAACATTTGAGGCCGAAAGCTTGTTGTTTGATCCAGCAGTTATATTTAATTGATTGGCTGGTTGTTGGTCCCAGCTTAGCGGTCTTTAGTCTAAGCTGTTTATCATTTGTCGGCATGAGATACCAGCTTTGTAGTTTTGTGCAGAAAAAAAAGGCAGAAAGGTAAATTTGTTAAGGCATTTTTGATTACTTTATAGTGGTGTGCGCACTTCTGGGTAAAAAAAAGATGACATAAGAAAAGAGTGAATGGATTACTCCTCTGAGGCTGATAGGAATGATATGGGTTTGGACAAAAAACCAAACTAAAAGCTGAAATGTGGAACTAGTGGAACCTTCATGCAGCCTTTAAATTAAATAAATCAATTAGCTTGTAGTGCCATAGATAAAAGGCAAAGATTTACTTTTGCTAGCAACCTGTCAAACAATTATCGAGATATTTTACTTTTTTGCCTATGCTGTTAAACATGTACAAACACATTCTAGTGTCTATAATATACAACTACATTCTTTTTTCTCGTTCTCTGAATGGTCCCTTGCTAAATCTGAGCCACCTTATCTTGCCATCACAACCTTTGATATGGTAAGCAGGCCCCCACTACAAAAGCCCACAGTTTTGTCAAACGTAACATAGCATAACCTTATTATTAAAAGACAAAAGAAAAAAAAAAGACAAAAAGACAAAAGAAATCAAAGCAACAAAGAATATGAATGATAGGAAGAGGAAAAGAAAAATGAAATGAGAAGGTGGACAGAAGAGGGGTTGAATGAAGGAAGGGAATGGAAGAAGGGGGGGTGTTAGAGAGGGAAAGTGGAAAAGAACTAGGCGAAGAGAGAGGAGACAGAAAAAAATAGATTGGCCATGTCATAAAAGCAGACCATGTAAGATTAGTTATCTCCCAAAGCACCTGGTTAGGAGTACAGCACGTGGAGCACGAGAGTAGAGAAATGAGAGATGGCTGTGGCTAGGAGCTAAGTCCATTTAATTCAGAATTTTTCATGAAAATATCCAATGAATCATCATTACCAACATTTTGAAACAATCAGTCATTCTTATTTTTTTAAATTCCATGGAAAAGTAAATGCTAATTTCTATGGTTAGCCACAAATGTGATTAGTGAGGAAATGTTTTGTATACCAGCGGGTCTCAACCGTTACTGGAAGGCCAGTAACTCAAAGCCAAGTTTTGATTGTCATATATAACCAACAAAAAAGTAAGCTGTAACAGGAATTCACCCTATTTGATACACTGTCCTTTCAACTCAGCATCAACGGCTTCCGTTATGAATCCAAATCAATGTATTCAGAGTTATATTTCCTCATGAATGGGGTCAAGAAAGGAGCAGGGCTGTCAACCGATCAACACCTGGTGGTGAGTCAGATCAGGTGGTGGGGGAGGATGCCAGATAGACGGGGAAGGCCCAAGCGTAAAGTGAGGGTTTGCTGGGAATGTCTGGCCGAGGGCCCTGGGAAAATGGTTCTCAACTGCCACCTCCGGCAGAGCTTCAACTGCAACATTGGTAGCAACATTGCAGGTGCTAGTGGTGGCAGTAACCCCAGTGGTGGACACCAGAAGTGAAGTGGTCATCAAGCTGAAGAAGGAGACCTAGAGGGCAAGGCTGGCTTGTGGGACTCCTGAGGCAGCAGACAACAACTGGCAGGCCAAGCAATCTGCTACTCAGGCAGTCGTGAAGGCAAAAACCCGGGTGTGGGATAAGTTTGGTGAGGCTATGGAACAAGACTTCCAGTTGGCGCAGAAGAAATTCTGGCAAACTGTCCAGTGGCTCAGGAGGGGAAAGCGGCACATGGTCTTCAGTGTAGGAGGGGAGCTGCTAACCTCAACTGAGTATATAGGCCGGTGGAAAGAATACTTTGAAGATCTACTCCATTCTGCCAACATGCGTTCCGTGGATGAAGCAGAGCGGAGGATTCGGGTGTAATGTATTCAGGGTTATATTTTCTCATGGATGAGCTTTAACTGGTGCAATGCAAGGTCACCGGATTCATTTTGGAAGAGGGGGTACCAGACAATTGAGGCTTTTCAGGGCTAGAAATACCATGCACTTTGTTACAATGTGGTTGTATTGCACTGACATTTTTTTGTTCCCCAGAGTCCCCACTTCTGAGTTTGCATTACTGATATACCCATCCACTATACTGCACATTATGGCTTACAGATCACCATAGTGTAAGACAAACTGGGCACCAAGTACAATCAAGAACCAGTGCAAATGTTCCTGATAAATTCTAAAACACTGCAATCTACTCAGACAAAAATAAATGTCAAATAACATCAGCTGCGCAATAAATATGTGTAGGCTAAAACTCTTTTTTATAATTATCAAAACCAGAGCAAAATGATTAAGGCATTATCTGTTTCCCAAATGACCTTATTTGAAGATATATTAAAATATATTCTAATTCCCCAATGATGGTTTCAAAGGGTTCTTGTTGTTAAAAAAATGATTGTGCTAAAGGTGGGCCCAGTAAGTTCTTATTTTATCACCATCTCCATCCCTTACTCATTTAGACATTTGCAATTCTGCGCCTCTTATGACACATACATTTAATTCATTAACAACTAATATCACTTTCACTTCATAATTCAATATGCCTTAATTAAAAAGCGATGGCAACACATGTAAAAGAGAGCTCCTGATATGTTACTGAAAATATATGTAGCTTCTATTATTTTTTTGTTCTTGTTTTGGACATGTGGACATCAGTAGCCTGGAGTTCAGAAGATGAGGGGATAAAAAAGTAAAACCAGAACGTTCTCGGGTTTGTGACAACAGGTAGCTGAAAAATTAATATCAAATGAATCAGCAATGTAATGATAATCTCTGGAAGTGACATAAAATTTCACAAGGTGATGCCGCAAAACGGAAAAATATAAGTCAGCAATGTCTATTGAAACGATCAACAGTAACCTTGCACTGACAAGCACAAATAAAGTGTGCTGTGACCATCCACGTTTCCATCCTGAATACATGAAATGATAAAGAATACTGAAAAGAAGTAAAGAGCAGCTGAAGCAGGAAGAAGTGGTTGAATCTGTAGCCAAAGAGATTAGCAGAAGAGACTGTGTAAAGTAAGGAAAGAGAAAATGGAGTGATGGAAGAGAGATAGTTAGCTGGGTATGTGACCACGTGATACAACACTAAGTTTGATATCTCCAAACACACCTGCTAAAGAGGCAACAATAATGTAAAACTGACTAAGCAAACTATTTAAAGGACTACGAATATATGAGGCTCAAAGGAGAGGAGGAACGTACATATTTATGCGTGTGTGTGTGCATGTAATCCTATCATTATATTGACAAATTTCAACCTGAAACTAGTCTCACAAGATATTTCGGATTTGTGAGGACATTATAGCCGGTCCTCACAACCTCACAACCCAAAATACAGTTTGGGTTAAATCTCTGTTTCATAGTCAGGTTTTACAGTTAGGTCTTAGTTAGGGTAAGGGAAAGAATTGGGGTTAGCATGTAGTTGTGATGGTTAAGGTTAGGGGCTCTAGAAGACATTGTGTCAATGAGTGGCCTCATGCCCCTGTGTGTGTGCAGAATATTTCCATAAGCATCAAATCTTTAACAACTAAAAATAATGATATAAAGCTGTGCCACATCATATTGTTCATGATAATAACTTGTATACATTTTATGCGTTTTACAGTGCCATACCCATTTCCATCTTTAAAACTCCTTAAAACTTTATAAGTAGCATTTATCCATGGTCAATTATGATTAAGTAATCCCTATTCAGGGTCGTTGTGCATTCAAGCAGTCTTGGGCCTACTTAAGGAGTAAATGTTTTCATCTTCACATTAAAGCTCACACATGCAACTTATAGTGTTAGTCTATAAGTTAAAGGAGATAAGATGTTGAGTCTCTGTCCTGATTCATTAACGTACTGATGCTTTGGGCTGCCAGTTCAGGCCGCTGACTGCTGTTTTCATTGACTGAGTAGTGTTCCCCATAACAAATAGGCATTTATGGTTATATTTGTTTAGGGGTTGTACTCCCTCAGGTCTCATAGTGAGTTGTGCTCCAATGTCGGAGGAACATTTTTTTTCCAATATTTTGCTCTCCAAGTGAATAATAATTTCCCTCTTGAAAATGGAAGTCTAGCGTGATGAAGGGTGAAATGTGTGAAACGCTAAGTGCACAGAAATCCATAATGAATCATCAGTGTACTTCTAAAAAAAAAAACCTGAGGCGATAGAAAGAGGTAGAGGGGGAGAAAGGCATGCACAGCAAAGAGGGAGAGGGAGGCAGACACAGAGCGAGTTAAAAGAGTAAAAGGTGGCTTATAGCAAGAAGTGAAGGAGGGATACAAATATGGAGAGATGTGAAAGCAAAGACGGGAAAAGGAAGGTAGAAGGAGCTGTACAGGAAGAAAGAGAGAAGAATAGGTAAACAGGGGAGTCTTTTGTTTTTTTTTTCTGTAAGGAATGAGCAGGGCTGTGATGTAAATAATCATAGACAGTGATTTAGACAAGCTATCCATTCCTCCTCTTGCTGCACACTCACATTACTTCATCAAACAAACCAGCAGACTCCACACCTTAATGGACTGCATGGAGATAAACATGTGTGAGTGGGAAAGCTAAAATGACAGTTTCATGTACAGTGTCTTTCACTGTACAATTAAAAAAAATATTTGTTAAGAAACCCCCTGCCTTTTCTCAGATGTGTCTCCCTTTCACTGTCTCTATAGACAAATAGAGCACAGGGCGGTTCACTTGTTCTCAGGCAGATGTGGCTAATTGCATACAGAATCAAGACTTCTCCGCATTGCTTACACGCTACACATGCTAAGTACCTCCATTACAGAGGGAGAGGGAGAGAAGGGTTGAATGTGTAGTCAGTGTAAAGGAGAAGCAAGCAATTGCCTTCACAGTATCCAGGCATTTTCGTGTTTCATTTTGAGCATATTTAAATTTTATGGAGGAACGAGTCAAAGTGGTTTTCAGTACTTAATTTTTTTTTCGTCTAGGCATTCAATCTCACTTACTTTCAGCTGATTGCAATAAACAAATCAAACAATGACAGTTAAAATAGTGTAACACATCTAATATTGACAAGAAGTTTCTCCAAATTCAACACAACATTCCACTATTAGTGACAACAGCAGTTTCAAACTCATTCTCCCCTAAAGAGAACCACTCAAAAGAGCACACATTTGCTGGATAGGACACCAAAGCACACCTATGATCGTGATGGGCTTGCTCATTACCTTCCACTGTATCACTCCACCAATTGAACATCACAACACCAGCAACATACCAAAGATAAAATTGTGTCTGAGTGCGACTAAGGACTTTGGTAAGGTAAGCCTTTAAAGGTTCTGTTAAACTAGTGTCAAAACATGACAAGCCCATCCACTGATGAAGGACTTTTGATAGTCGCTATTGTACATTTAAGGAGGGATTGAAATATTATTCTCCCACATATTCAGCAAGTCTGAAACATTCACATTTCACTGTATGTGACAAATCAATCCTTTAATCTTTTTAATTTTTCACCCAGAAGACGGGGAATGTTAGGTATCTTTTGGGAATCATTTCATCAACTGTGCTAATACCTGCTAAAAATTAGCCCTCCATATTCTGTTTCAATCTGCCAACTCCTTAGAAAAAAACATCTGGTTCTCATGGGCTGCAAGATGTCCAACTGCCATCACCAGCCAATTGTTCTTTGGCTCTCTGCCACACAGCAATGGGCAGGTAGTGCACGTTGGACCTAAATGAGAAGGGAAATGCTTTCTGTAATATGAAATGTGCTGGCAGTGTTAGGGTTTGTCTGACAAACAAAGCGCTAAAAGCTTTACATCCTGCAAATCTTTTTTGATTCTCAATAGGAATGTCAGTCCTAGCATGTCCCCCATAAAGTCATTGATCATGTGTCAGTGTAAACTATTATATTATGTTAAACAATGAAACTCTAACAAATGTATCAAAAATAACTTTTTTTATTTTCCTCTTGCTTTACTGAGCCTCACAGGTGTTATTGTTTGTGGGCATAGGGCAGCGCCCTTGAGGCACAGTCTGTGTGTCGTGGTTTTTCTATTCAGGAGAGTGCTGAGTGTTTTATGCTTAGCACAGACTCCACGACTTTCAAAGTCGACATATCTCTCTGTTCTTCAAGAACACTGCCTTGTGGTCAGGAGTTGTTCAGTTGTTTTCTATTAAAACTACACGACTGACTGGCAACACGAGGTCAGATACTACCGTTAAGGCCTTTGCACCCCAAGGGCAATGCGAAAGATGGCACAAAATTGGAAAATAATAAAGAGGTCAATTTTGAAGTGACCGCCTATTCAGATCTGGGGCAATGGTTTTGTTTTTACAAAAAATTATGCACATTTTAAATTACAAAAAAAATTGCTGTGGATATCAAAATGGACATCAAGTGATGATGACCTGGTGGTCATTTTACTTAATAGCAAGAGGGAAAAAAAAGAAGGTAAATGTGTCCTTCCTATTATGGAAATGAGAGAACTTGGTGAGCCATATCAGATCTTGTCTAGAGCTCAAAACTGAATGAAGCGACTCCAAAAGTGATCGGCAGTGATGCATCTGGCCGCCCCATCAGCCAGGATGTTAGGGGTCACAGGATCTGGGTTAACCACATTGGAAAGGATGTAAGCCCAAGGCTTGGCATTAAGGATGCTTTCAATTTCTACAAACACAGTCTGTAGAACCTCTTTAGGGACAGACTGGTTACCAAGGGTAACCTGCAGTGCTTGCTTGAGTGATCTTATTTCTCACTCCCGAAAATTAGGTGCATTCAGTGGGTTAAAGGTGAACTTGATCTCCTGGAAGGCAATCTGTTCTTATAGAATGTTTCCCGTTGTTCCTTCTCCCCGCCCTTGAAGTTGCTGCCCTGATCTGAGAGTATCTCGAAGAGCTTACGCCAATGAGTTACAAACCCTTTCAATGCCATGAGAAAGGAGTCGGTGTTAACACTGATAAGGAGGTCCAAGTACACCGCCCTGGTGGTCAGACACTTGAAGATGATCCCCCATCTCTTCTATGTTCTTCTTCTCTGTTCTCTTCTCTCTATGGTGTAGGGGCCAAAACAATTTACCCCCATTGAATAAAAGGCAGGTTTAAAGGGGTGAAGCCTGGCTGAGGGGAAATCTGCCACGCAGGGGATTTGGGATTTCCCACACAACCTCATGGATTCTGTAGCGTGATGCTGCTTGCGTCGACTGCTCCCTTCCACTCAAGAGCCAATATTTTGGCTTGTTACTCACCCACCGTTTTATTTTGAAGGCCCCACTAGCTTGTATGTCTTGGAGTTCTTCTACGAGGGTCTTGTCTTCCTCTTCTGATAGCAGACTTTGTAAACAGCTGCGAACATAAAATAATCTCATGACTTCTCTGATGTCTTCACTATGGTGATCAATTATATGTTTCTGGAGAGCAAAGGTGGCAGAGCAGGGGGAACTGGTCGTGCCAAAGGTGCAATTCATAGATGGTGGGTGGCTCTTCATTTTCAGATCTCTCCACAAGAATCTGAGGAGGGGCTGGTCCTCAGGAAGTGGTTTGACTTGGTGGAAAATGCTGCAAATATTGTTGCTGATGGCCACAGCATGCTCTAGAAACATCAGAAGCACAACCAGCAGCGAAGGTCCCAGGGTTGGTACTGGGAGCAGGAGGCAATTCAGGTTCTCACATTTGAAATTAAATGAGCAATTGAAAACAACCCGATTCTTCTCATTGTGTGTCACTATATGATGGGGAACATACCACTTTGTCAGAATGTTCTCCTCACGTGGATCCAGCTTCTTGATGTAGCCTGTGGCTACCAGTGTCTGAATCTCAGCAGTATAAGTAGACAGCCCCTTCTGCAGGGCCCAGATTTGAACGGGTACTGCTTCCTTTGGAGCCTTAAGCAGGTAAATGTTCAGCAGATGTAAAGGTGGGGTAGCATATCGATTGACACCCTCTATTTCCAGTCTTATAGTTCTGTTCCCAAGGAGAGCTAGAGCCTCTCTGTCTTCAAGTGAGTGGGTGCTAATTTTCTCATTACACCAGGGCAGAATGTCCATTTATCATAACTTCTTGAGTTGGCTGTAGATGTCTGCTGGTGGTGAATGAAAGGATGTGAAAAAACATTGCTGTTCTGACAGACCATGCCTCATGTCCTGGGCTGGGCCTTGGAGAGTCCACCAAAGGCAGATCCTTACTGCTGCAGGGTCTCAGGGGGGCCCAGGCATACTTGCTCTACAGGTGTGATCAAATGGGGATGATCCAAGCCAATGGGTAGAACTGGACAAACAAGGTGTATTGGTTGCAAGGGCAGATCTGTCATTTGCTTATATTTTTTCTGAAGGGCCTCCACAAGACCTGCTCTTTCTTATCAGGGGCTCACTCATTAATATTGTGCAAGGCAAAGAGGTATACGCCGCTACAGCTCTTGCAATGCATCTTACATTCCACAGCCCAATGACTCCGGCCACATTGCCAGCAGTGGTCATCATCTTTGATCCAAGTCTGCTTCTGGGTAGAGCTAAGTATTTTGAAATTAGCAAAGTTATTCAGTGAATGTTTATTGTTATCACAGAAAGGTTTCTGTTGACCTTGGCTATTTCTTTCTCCCTCCTCAAGCTGCTGCTGAATGGGGTGTTGTCCTCTAGCACCTGGAGGGTCATACTCTAGCCAATCAGCCGATCAATAGGTTGACACCGTGAGGGGATGAATGAAACGGAAACTGGAGCGGGAGCTTGCTTTACAGTTGTAGAGACCGCATTCCAGTTAGACTTTGCCTTTTCTTCTCAGTTTTTCCAACATGCTCACTATGGAACACACACAGAAGGAAAAAATCTTGAAGTCCTTGGTGTCACCATGCGTAACGTTCTGTCCATCCATGAGTTCAGCTATCCACTATAACAACTGACTATGTTCACTCTGATAGCGAAGTTTTGTGTTCTGCCACTTTACCTCCTCCAACTCTTTGAGCAGAGCTTCCTTATCCATTTCTAGTTCCTGCTTGTGACTGCGATGAGGAAACTCTTTCACGGGGAGCCGTTGCTTCTTTAACATCCACTGTGGAGAGGGGAAAAGCAGTTTTTCAGCTGTGCGGGGAAGGATGACTGCCTCCTGACACGCACATTGGGCTGTTTTTCTGACACTTTAGACATCTTTATCCATGGTGAAATTGTGATTTGGCTCAAAGGACCATGAATGAAAGGCAGTGCTGACGGTGACTCCTCTCATTCTCTGGGTTTATAAAATCACCACCTACCTCTGCTCTGACAGTTAAATCACAGGGTGTGTTCCAGTTATTTCCAGTAATTTATTATGGCTCTTGCAGGGGTGTACAGAATGCTTTGGTCTTAAAACTTTCTCTATTTGCATAAATGGGAGTTTGTGTCTATGCGTGTGGTTTCTGAAAAGGCGAGACAAAGACAAACACAGGGTAAGAGGATGTGGATTATGACTATCAAACAGCAATTATATTAGACTAAAACAAACAGCTTGGTTGAATGTGTCCCCTGCGATACCTGGCATGGCCACAAGGCGGTGTAAATATACTGTAAATTCGACTGAAATACACTGCCAGCCAAATAAAGCGGCTTTCATGGAGTAAAACATAGTACCTACAATATTTTCATCAAAAAGAACTAAACGTATGCTCAACATTGACCACTATGCAAATGGGCACAATTCACAACTGACAAAGTCTAGGACACATACCCGTTGAACAAGCGTACTAATAATAACGAGTGAATAAACATAGGGGAATATGTAACTGGAAAAACTTACACTACAACTGACGCACACAACTAGAAGACATGTACACCCATTCTCAGGTCTTAATACCCCTACAAGACTGGAACTCAAACAATTAACAACGCTACACTTCGATCTTAACTGCACCGTGGAGACGCAGAACTTCGCATGGAGCTGGAACATACCAATGAAAGACGGGGGCGGTATGTACCACTCTGAGATAGAGGGGTGGCCTTGATGAGGGGTGATGCTGGCCTTTGTAATAAGTTGTGTAGCGCAAACTACAATATCTTGCACACGTTTGACAGTTTAAATTTAAATTGTTTTCACGTACATTTAAATGTGGATGCATATGTATGACCATGTACACTGGTGTAAGTTCACGCAAGCATAAGCATATTTAGGGTCAGATCTCAGACTGTATTGAACCATATATTGAGCAGATAATCATTAAACAGCTCATTATTGATCCCAGCCAGATAATTGAATAGTCACAAACACCTTTATCATTCTGTTTTCAACCCTTTACAATCAATATTTCCTCCAATTTGTCACTTTTCCTCCATCTTTTCTGTTTGCTACTATACATATAAAGCCTTTTTTAAAAGAGAAAATGCTTTCTTTTGAGCTTGACCCTACATGTCTTTTGGACCGCTCATTTATCTTCAGTACTGTTTTCCTATTTTAACTCTATTATTAGTCTTCTCCAGTTTTCTATTACTGTATTTCTTGTGTAGCTTTTCTTTGGTATACTAAATTGAAAAATGTGTAATTTTGGGCGATAACGCTGAGCTTCAAATAAATGTCATTTCTGATTCCATTATCTAAAGAACGTAACCAGTCATCTTTTCTTTTTTTTCTTCTTTTTGTTTTAAGGTAAAACATGGACAATCTATTTAGCAACCTTTGTTGTGTTCATTCAAGTGTGAGTTACACTCTGAAATAATCCCTGAATCCATGTCATGTTATGGAATATTCAGCAGTCTTTCAACTTCGTTCTTACCCAAAAGCATTTTGGTAAGGTTTGAAATAAAGTCCATTAAAGGACATCCTTCATGTAGAAGACACACGTGAGATAGGGGGAGAAACAAACATTTTCAGATGAGGCCATTTCAATAAGAGCTGCGTGGGAAACAGGAGGAGAGGCTATGCTTTTATCATCAGCTAGTGATGATGTGATGGCTCAGTGGATGTATTTTTCTACATTAATGCCCTAATATCTTCCAAGAACATTTGAAATCACACAGAAGAAACAATTCACAGTTTAGATATGGAGTGACTTCTTCACTTATTGCACTTTTTAGCACTCTTACTTGCATGCATCAGCACCTTCTTTCCACTTTGACCCTCAACTGCCAAAACCTAAGTGAGTCCTACATGAGTGATAGGGATGAATGGATGGACAGATGGACCCAACAAACACCCAAAAACTGCCTCTGCCGCTAGCCATCGCTGACATAAAACATAAAGACATAAAATAAAGTTCTTAAGGCATATTAAGGGGATCTGAAGTAAAGTAAAACTTGTATAGACATTTGAAGATGTGCCTTGTTCATTTCTGAATTCTGAATTCTGAATTCTGAATTCTCATTTCTGAGGAAGAACGCTAGAACTATGTTATTTATCTCCTCATACTAAACCTGAAATGCTGGTAAAAAAAACAAAACAAAAAACATACATATTTTAAAACTGCAGTCACACATGCTGCATGGGAAAGAAGTAGCAGTTAATACAGTCAGCCCAACATAAAAAGGTCAATTACTGAATTCAACAGTTGTAATAACTGGAATAACATTATTTAGAAGGTTGTAGAAAGTTCTCATTTTAGACTATAGTCCACAAAAATACATACAAAACTTAATAATAACGAAAGAACAATAAAATAAATACCAGTAACTTTGTGAATTCATTGATTGCTTTCAGGAAGATGAAAAGTAGCAAACTTAACAAAATGTTTTTGTTATGTCCAGCATGGCATGATGGGAGTTTTTTTGTTTTTTCTGTTCAACCCATGATGGTTTCTGTAGGTAATTATCATTTTGTATTGATTTATAGCAGTTACCATGAGGCAGATATTGCACTGGGCTATTTGCATGTTTTCTAAATATTTAGCTTTACATTTGTCGGGGCATTTAGATTCAACATTTACATTTAATGTTTAACTTCTTTGTCATCTATAAACATATCAATGATTACATATTTATATTTCATTCAACATATTTTAGATGAATTTTTATGTCAAATGGGAGCAAAATTGGCTAGATGTGGGCAAAGTGAGATAAATACTTTCAATTTTTATATATTTGGCAGCCATTTGGCATTTGTATGGCTGATAATCACACTTTTCACTCCAGTATTCGTGGCCAAGCAAGGGACACACAAGACCTATGGTGAAATACAAAGAGTTGCGATCGATTTCAGAGCACACGTCCTTCTGTGTGTGATGGCAGATCCTGATGTCTGATGCCAGCAGGGTAGATTGATGTACAGAAAATGAGGTTTGAGAGAGAAAAATGGGGTGAGTGAAAAATTAAGCTACAAGACAGAGAGGTTGAGTGAAAAGAGACGATTGGATGAGTAAGCGAGGGAAGGAGGAGAGGAGACACAGGGGCTGCAGGGAGAATGGGGGGTGGGGGATCTGGATAAAAGGATGGGGGGATTTAGGGGAAAAAGAAGAAAGGTTAGAGGGTTAAGGATGCAAAGGGATAAAGGTTAGAGAGCCCAGGGGATTGTAGAGATAAGGAGAAACAGGATTACCAAAGCCATACTTACAACATCCAGTCACATAGGAGAGCTTAACAAGAGAAACATAAACACACAAACTGAGAAAAAAAAAACCTTCGGACATTCACACTCACTCAAAGTGACACTTGTTACTGGCTGCAAAATATTCATAATGATGCAGGTAGGTAACATTTGTTGTTCTATTAAACATTTACAAGCATTCAAACATTGATAAGAACTGATTCCTGTTTTTGTGAAAATTATAACCTTTTTATTCATGACAAAATCCTTCCAAGGCCTTGAAATGTCTTGGACGTAAGTCTTCACCTTTGTTATGAGGATACTGTAGTCCCACCCCATCTCCACTCCGCTCTGGCCCCTCTTCTGTAGCCTCTCCTATTACCTGCTCTGTCTTCCGACTTATAAAGTAGTCTACTATACGCTGCACCGTGATAAGTTCCAACATTGAAGTAATTCCGCCATACATGATTAAATCAGATCAAATTCTGATTCCCAGGAAGAAGAATAGGAGCTACTTGTACAAGGTCACCGGCAAGTTGATGCATCAAAATGGTATGGCTGTTATTACAATTAAAGGTTAGTTCATTTGGATTGCATCAAAGGCTGATATGATACGGTGGGTTGATAGCCAATGACCACCACTGAAATAAATATTGACACTGTCTGAAATTTAAAAAAAAAATAGATTTTATTAGAAACCAGTTAACTGTTGACACAACATCTAAGTTACATGAATAAATACCTAAATGTGGAAAAACAAATCCCAATAATAGAACATCAAATTCAATTTTATGATTCTCTGATCTAGAAATGTGAAACATTTAACCCAAAGAAAATTAGTAAATAGTAAATAATCAGTTTTAATTTTTGAGCCATTATTTTCAATAGGTAAACACCATATTCTTGAAGCTTCTTCAATTAAAGCTGAATTTCTGCACTTTTGAGTGTTTTATATAAATTCATTGTGGTGGTGTATCGAGGCAAAATGATAAAAACTCTGTCATTGTCCGAATACTTAGGGACCTAACTGTAAATAATAACAAAAATTGCTGAGCTGCTTAACTCTAGATTTGGTATTTATTCATTAGCTAGCTAGCTAACGTTATGACACACACTAGCATTTCGATAAATAATCAAATCACATTATAGTGTTCCACTTTTTTAGGTGAGGAAATATTGAGACAGTACACTCTTTGGCAATGTTTTAACAATCCACAGCAATCAGGAAAAAGCTTCTACTGATGCTTGGCTGCCTGTTGTAGGATTCTTATGAATTCTATCTTTATTGTGGATGCGCATTTTGAGCATATTTAGATGTTTGATTTTCAGTTTAAAGGTCAGTATAGGTGGAGCGTGTTTACGTCACATTCTGTACATCATACAGCCAACATGAAGACACACGAGGTAGAAGTTCAGGAGCAAACGGGTCAGCATATATCAGTACTCTGGGCACGTGCACAGACCTACTCACCCACATGCACCCTTGGGCCTCACTCTGTAATGATTCCCATGGTCAATAAAAGGGATTTGATTTGAAAGATTACCAAGTCCAAATGTGTAATAGAGAGAGAGAGAGAGAGAGAGAGGGGGAGAGAGACGGGAAGACCGTGAGCTGTCATTGCCTCCAGCAGTCAGTCACCAGATGCACTAAGCTTGATAAATGATGTGTATGTTTGTGTCAATAAATATTTACATCACAGTCAAAGTAGTGGGTATGATTCATGTTGTTTGTGTACTCTATGTGTCCATACACAGGCTTTAATGTTGTTAATGTTGTTTTTTTGTTTTTTTTTAATGAGCTGGCATATGTGTTTGTGTACTCGCCAGCAGTTTATTGAGTTATGGTATAGCTGCATGTACAGCGGAATGCCTATTTTGTTTATGTATATTCTTGACATTGGTGTAAGTGTGTGTCAGCATTGGCGATCAATAGGTCGGTGTGTACATACTGTATGTACAGTTGCCTATGCGTGTATGTGCATGTCTGTGTGTGACTGTCTTAACGTGCTTACTGACGTGGATCAAACCTAAGACCTCATTAATTTCTGTCTCCCACTCTGACATTTGGCTTGAAGTCGTATAAACACACACACGCATAAACAATGCACACTCAGATTCTCTATCTGTCAATACATACATTCCATAGAAGGAGGCGGGAAAGATGCAGTAAATGAATTTCTCTGAGAAGCACATTCATGTATTTTCAGGAAGTGTGTGTGTGTGTGTGTGTGTGTGTGTGTGTGTGTGTGTGTGTGTGTGTGTGTGGGTGGTGTGTGTCTGTATGGTCAGTCATGGCTGCATACATGCCAGTCATAGAATATCATAAAAGAGCCTCACACCCTGTATGGGCTTTAACACCCATTAGTCTTAATCGCAAACCCTGACCCTTAGCCATAAAACAAACGACCTTTACGGTGAGCCAATCAAAACCGAGCGTCAGCAGAATGACGAGTGACACGTCCAATCAGAGCGAAAGCATAAAATCAGGGTCAGTGAGAAACAGCACCGCACTGACGAGCATGCATCATGAGAGTGTGTGTGTGTGTGTGTGTGTGTGTGTTTCCTGGAGGCAGGGTTTATCCAATCTCTCGCCATCAGTGTTCGTGTCAGTCTGCCAAGAAAAGCCCTCAACGGTGCCGTTGTCTTTGTAAGTGGTCGAATGCTTGCACACACACACACATGCATGAACACACGCACTACTCCAAACCATCTCGCTTTTTTGAACAAGACAACATGTTACCGCACATTCATATAACCACTCAATAGACAGATTTGTTTCAAAGCTCATGAGTAAACATGTGAGAGGCTTTGCTTGAAAAAAAAAAAGGTAAGTTATCTTTTTTTTATAGCCAGCTCTATATAAAAAAAATACAATAACTACCTTTAAATGAAGTTATAATAGCCTGTAAGGTATCACTTAAGAAACTAGATCTAGATGTAAATGACCTTGCAGTTATATGCCTCTCTAATATTAATCATCAGTACGTAATTCCTCAGTAAATCATCAGTACGTAGTTCATCGTTCATAATTTTATTCAAGCCTGATTCAGCCCACAGTGGTTCTGGACCATCCGGCCTGGATCATCACTGCATAAGCCAATTTTTTCCCTCCTGTGTGCAGCAATCCCCTGCAGGCATGTTGTGTTGTACGAATGTGGGAAAACATTTAGGGAAGAAAGTGAGAAGTTGATTATGTGTCACTGCGGCTGAGGGGCAGCACTGCAGGCGCGGTACATGTGAAATATTACACACAAACACACACTCCTACATGCAAGAGAACAGATGTGTTGAGGATGCAGTAGTCTGCCTATGCATCTCCAGGGATGCATCTCCCCGTAATAAGCAGCCCGCATATGCTACAGCACACTTTATTAAAAGGTAACTCTTACGAGTTCTGATTCTTAATAGAGGTTTCAACTTTGTTTCAGGGCTTATGATTACGCTTACTTTTTGCCTTCTCTTATATTAGGAAAAGTTGACATTTTGACTTCTGGTGTGCACACGCATGAAGGTTCATGCAGCCTGCTCATTTTTCTTTTTGACTTACCGATTTCCCTTCGGGAATTAATGAAGTATTTCCGATTCTGAGTGTGATGCCGATCCGTGCGTGCTGCTTCCATTACCAAAACATATCACATTTGACGGCCAACACTACTGCATTTCAAACAAAGGCTTCTTCAGAAAAAAAAAAACACAAAATGCATGTTTTTAACTAAAAAATGCAACAGGTGTTAAAATTGTAAAATTGAAAAATTGTAGAAAGCTGTGATGTTGTGTTATGATCCTAGGTGAAGATTAGAGATGCATCAATTTATCAGCTCAATACTGGTGTTGGCCAAAATGGACGTATTTGACTGGTGTTGGTGTGACTACATCTACTCTCCTGCACCTTGCTGCGTTTTTTTTTTTTTTACTATAGCACATAAATAATGCCCAACTTAAAATTGTTCTGTAATCCACCAATGAAAGTCTCCAAAAAACAGATTTTTGAAATCTTCTGTGATCTGGATCGTGTGGTACAGCTGTTTTTCATACAGGGTTCAGAGGTGGCTTTTGTTGGTTAAGTAAAATGTTCAACTTCACTTCAGCAGCAATTCACAGCAAGAAGTCCAGTCGCTGTATATAAGCCACTAGATTCATCTCATTTTTAGTCAGTTGCTTACTTTGATTGATCCAGACGCTCAGCTGAAATGCAGCAAGACTGTAAGTCTCCTGAAATATCAGTCACATATATCAGAACAGGTCCATTCATACAGCTATTTTTCTTAGCAATATTTTGATAATACGAGAGGAAAATGTAGCCCTTTCATCCAATCTAACTGAAGCACAGGTGGATGGACACTGGCTTTAACCAGAAGTATCCAAGTGCCCAAAATTTCTACCAAAAAGAAAAGGCAGGTTTGATACTCCTGAATGCATCACAAGACATATTGTTTGCTCTGTTATTGATTTTTCTTTAAGCTATTGTTGTCAAGCTTCTTAATGTTCCAAGAGGCCACCAGACTGTAACCAGCTAATAACCGTTTTAATATTTGTGAAGCCAGTAGCTACGGTAACATTTCAAGCCCACAGACAGGCTATGCCATATGGTCATTACTGTCTCTGTCTTTGAGCCAGTTATTGTAGCTTGACACTCATATTTAACAGCCCAGAAAAAATATATATACTAGCCATGTTCCCCGAGGGCTTAAAGATGCTCGGCACATCATAAATCAGTGAGAGGACAGGAGAAACTTTGGGTCAGAGTGAAAATAAACCGAGCGGAACAGAACTGGACAGACGAGTCCTGGTTTGGGCTTTGAGGTATTTGTCTCAGGTTGCTTCATCCTGAAGTAAAAAACAGGTGAATAAAAGTTTGTTGGTGGTGCTCAAAACACTGAAAAAGGAGAGAGAGAGAAATGATTACCTACAACTGACTTTTCAAATCAGCCTCATTAATTAGTGCTTTATTAAAAAAGAGCTGCGCTGTAAAGGTCATCCAGTCAAATATGATGTTGTCGTTTTGGCTTTACTCCAGCACGCTGGATTTGAAGGGAAACGGTGACTTTGGCAATATTGAATTTCAGCTCCAGGGGTGTTTGAGAGCACTTACATCCAGCCACGTTGCTCTCATCCAGATGTGTGAACACATTATTGTCTAAAATCAATGATGCACACACTCGAAGTCTGTTCTCGCTCTTCTCTGGTACTACCCCTCCCTCCTCCCTGTTTCCTCTGTTTAGTGTGATTTATACTCTATTTTTTCGTTGTGTCCTCTCTCTCTCTCTCTGTTTCCTCCCATCATTAATTACCCAGATTTTTTCCTTCTTCTATCTCGGAGACAGGATCATTATTTATCCCAATCCCTCTACCCCCTCTGCTTGTCTATTTATCAAACAGCTATTCCACCCGTGTTGCATTGTCTCCTGCTGTCTGTATCTATTTTACACTCTCTCTTATTCATCGCTTTCCAAAAATCCCCCCTTCTTTTCCACTTGTATTCTTTCTGCAACCAATATTCTCTCCTTTTCCCCCCCTATAGAATCCAAGCAATTTAAGCCAGATTCCAGTCTCAGTGTCCTTCCCATTGAGAAGAGTGCAGACTGATGGCAAACATTTTAGTGTATACTGTACATAACAGGTGGAAACACATGAGAAGGTAAAAGGATTGAGGAGAGTAATAGAAATAGAACGTACGAGGAGCAATGGGGGGTGGATAAAAATAAAGAGACGACAAAACAAAGAACATTTGTGCATTTCTGCTGCAATTATCCACTGGATTCTGACCATTGTGCTGCTTCACTGACCGTAAAACCCATTAGCTAAATTGCTGGGACTGTAAATTATGAGGCGCAAAAGAGAAAGTGGCCGCAGCGTCTTGTAAAATGAGATAAATTGGCATTATTTAAATAAAGAGTTCAAAATAGCCATGGATGGATAGATGGCAGGAGGAGGAAGTCGAGTGTTACGAGGCTTTGGAAACATTTGTCACAGTAAGAGTGTTCAGTTCGAGCTGAAAATGATTACCACTGTAATTCAAGTCTTCGACTACACCTGTGCACATCTGTCTGTGATGTATCTCTGCATCGTTTTGCATGCTGAGGGACCAAGAATGGAAGCTGGCTGTCAGATATAGACTGTAAATCATTCTGTTAATTGTTTAATATCTAATTTCCTACACTCATAACGTTGGACTGGCAGTGTTTCCCATTAATTACCTACAAAATGTCGACCCCACATTGTCTAATTTTCCCTGCCAGACATTAAAGATCTCTGCGTTGCTTCAGTCAAGCATGTCTCACTCTCACTCAGTTAGTCACTAACCCTAACCCTAACTCAGCTCACAATAACAAAAAAAGATCTGAAACACTGAATGCGGTTTCTTCAGCAATGACCCTCACTCACACCTTGCTGCATCATCAGCGGTAAGCAACGTAAAGTGACATTAAAATATCTGTTGCGTATTTCCACTTGTCAAATCAAAATAATCTGACCTTGTCGAACACGTAACATAACTGCAAAAGTCGGCATTGTTAATGAACACCAGCTGTTAGGCAATAAAACTTAACATAACTACTCACGTAACATTATCGTTAGGCTATTTGTAAGGTAAAGCTATTGATATTCATCTTGAAGTACCGCTGAGTACTGCTGCTATTTTAAATGTTTAGTGTTTGTATTGCTGATTTTAAAATATTTCAAGAAGGGAGAGCAAAACCTGCCACCAGCTGAAGGGTAAAACACTGCACAGGCAGACAGGACAGTCCAGACTAGTCCACCACGATCAGCTAAACGGCTAAACAACGTATTTGCCCGTTATGGATTAAGGGGAAACTCACCATGTACTGTAGATGTGATTTTTATTAACAGAGCAAAACTATTATGAAAAAGGCAAAACTCGCTTGTTTTTCTTTGATGTCTTAAATTGATTATGTGTTTTAATCTGCATTTAGACAAAAACATGTATTTACAACTGACATTTGAGTAAATGGGCTGAGCAAACGATTATCATTAGTAGTTAATCCAATGTTAATGTTAGTTGTTATCTGAGAAAGATGAAGAACATACTGACATACTGAGCTCTTAATGGTACATGCATGTTTGTCTGTGTGTGTTTGTATGTCTGAATGGCCTATATAAATGATGGTGATGATGACGATGTGAATCTTCAGTCAATGCCTCTCTGAATAACGCCTGAGGATGCATGTAGACGTAACTCGGTGCCTCGGCAATCTATCACTGTAATGACCTGTTTAAATGTGTGGGTCTGGCTGTGTGTGCTTGTAATTTTGCGGAATCTAAAAAAAAAAAAAAAGAAAAAGGTATTGTCCTTCTATGCAACAAATGTGAGCTATTAGCTTTAAGGGTAAAGTCCGGCCTCAAAACCAAATTTTATTTATTATTTTCAATATTTTTTTATTGACACAACATATTGTTGTGTATTTAACATACCTGATGCTTTCCACACGTGACCAAAATAGTTGCTCTGCTGCCGTATCCAATCCTGGTAGTTAAAATAGGGGGAGAAAACTGAGGAAATTAGAACTTTACACCAATGTAAGGATGTTTAATTACGCGTTTGGCTTGATACTGTGTTGCAGGCTCATGAGTTTTACTCAAATGTACAGATTTATATATATACTGTATATCTCCTGTAAGACAGGCATCTCCTAATGAATCATTTAATAAGATTACTTTTTTCTACATTTGTATATTATTTCTGTAGAAAAGGTTTAAATAAACATAATCATTTCTCTAATATGTATAAAAGTTATTTTCAGATTAATGTCATTCTGCATATAACATATATAAGGTGAGTTCAAAGGAGCACGGTTGTTATTCATCATCTTAAAAGGTAATTTCCATTTCCTATGCATGAATTTGCATATCATTTACCCGTAGCTTCATTATGCATCGGTTTTATCAGTTCTGTCCTGAAATGTCTTACTGTCTGTAGTGCATCACGTCCATTTGGTGAATTACTTATATTGTTAGTCATACACAAATTTTAACGGACGCTGACACATATAGTTAGATACACACGTTGTGTACGCAAAAGGGAGTGACATGTTCTTGCTTTTTATTATGGACAGAGAAGAAGTGATTTTTCCAAGAATAATAGCAGTGATTTTGCATGTTCTAGTGACCAATTTACATATTTAATGACTATTTTTGAATGTTTTATGTTGTTTAATTTATTTTACAGCTCCAGGCAGCTGTTGTAAATATTGCTTTGCCTTGAAAAAAAAGGCAAAACAAAATTTACAGAAAGAAAAATCCCCAATTCAATTCAGAGAAGCATCAAATTTTTTCTACACATGATTTATATGATTTATATTTTTTTACTGTGTGACTAGAGGCACAACTTCTAATTACTTGCCACATGCTCTGATAGAGTGGGAGACAGTTACCAATGTTGTATATTGTGGACATTTAGACGTGGAATGAACAATGTAAACAATGTCCTTAAACATCAAATCCAGACTCATCTCAGATTATCAATATTGTGTGATATAGTGTGATGACAAAAGGCAACTTGCAACTGATAATAGAGCCAGAATGTGGAAAGGTCAACCTCAATGCAGCAACACAACAACCAGCCTAAACAAACGTGATATAATATTTCCTGTGCGGTGTCTAGTTTGTGTTACAGCGAGCACAGTAGCATCACAGTATTATGAAACAAATCCACACTAGGCCATCTCATGATCATTGCTCAGCATCAAACAGCATGTTTCTACTCATTAAGAGCTGTTTACTGCAGTGTACATCAACATAATTAGCTTGAAACTTGCTTACGTTGTGTGATTCATCACAACTAATATCCGGTTTGTTCAATAGCAGTCACATTTTGACCACAGGGCAATGCTCTGCAAAATTTCTAAAACAATTGGCACTTACACGGCAGAGATAATTGTGCTGTGTGAGGTCAGACAATAGATGTAGCAAGGTTTTCATTAGCCGTCGAGCTTACGCAATG
This sequence comes from Mola mola, assembly GCA_001698575.1. Classification (NCBI taxonomy): domain Eukaryota; kingdom Metazoa; phylum Chordata; class Actinopteri; order Tetraodontiformes; family Molidae; genus Mola; species Mola mola. The sequence goes on from KV751361.1 coordinate 864,242, forward strand.
ATTTTTTGTCGTTTTGCTAACCTGGAGCTGTAATTGATCAGCCCATCCTGCCAACGGTACAAGAGCCAATTTTACAGAACACAGATGAACGTTTTAAGTATAGACATATTAACTATACTATTATACTGTTTCCATTTTAGAATTTTATCCCAGTCACCCTAAACAAGCCCCTCTTTATCTTCAATTAAAAGGAACTATTCCCTCTCTTCCTTCCTATCACCGAACCTCGTCTTCTCACCCTCTTCTTTGATTTTCAAGTGTCCCTCTCACCTCCCCTTTTTTCCCTCCTTTCATGCTTTTCCTTTCCCACTCTCCATTTTCTTTCCATTTGCTTTCTTCCCATCTTCTCATTACGCTCTCTCCCTCTCTCTCGACATGACCTATTTTCCAGCAGCAGCCAGCGAAGACATCTGGGCTTCGGCTCACGTGCCGCAGAAGGCATGACACCCCTGTTGGGGAGGGAGGGAGTGATGCAGAGGAGGAGAGAGGTGAACAGGGTAAAGGAAAAGGACGAAAAAAAAAATCTGACGGTGGTAAGCAGAGATGAATTTAAGTGAGAGGAAACAACAAAAGTCGGATGCTTTGAGGTTTCAGAAAATGCATTCGAGGGAGCGAAAGGAAGGAGGAGAAAAGTCAACACACAAGCCCTGGACAGCTTCAAGCAGGCAGGCAGGCAGCTGGCGTGTAGTGTCTTTTAGCTATTAGAGTTAACGTGGCTTAGCGGGGTCAAAGTGGCCAAGCAGGCTAAATCGCCGTAATCTGTGCGTTAACCAGAGATCATGTCATGTATATGCAGCTCAACTGCAGGGGACAGTTTGTTTGTTTTTCTGACATTTGTTTTCCAGCAGCAGAAATGAGAACGTGCTGCGACATGACCTGAACTGCAGAAAATGCAGATGAAACCTCTCTCTGCGTGGTGATATGTAGAAGGACAAAAGTCCTATTTGTCCAGCCCAATTTTAAGCCTTATCTGACACAAGACAGTGCGAATACAAACCTGCGCCGACAGGCAGTTTATTATTTAATTGGGGACAGATTAGGGTTGTTCAAAGAGAATCCTGCTATTCTGACACAATTCAGTTGACAAGAAGTCGGATTATCATTCCTCTCACCAAAACCCGATTGAACATTGAACATTGCCTCCTATATTCCCTGTTTTTCTATCTTATTGTCCTTCAATCTGTCCTTCTTGTGTCTTGACCTGTGTTTTATTTCCTGTTCTTTCTTTTTCCCTATTAACTTCTTTTACTTACTCCTGTTTCTCTCCCTTTCCACTCTTTGGCTCACCTCATTGCCCCCATCACTTCTGTCCTTTGTTCTGTTGTATCCTTTCATCCTCTCACACAGTATATTCTTTTAATATTTCCCTAAAAACTTTTATTTCTTTTAATCTTCTCTCATTTCTCCATCACACTGGCAATGTCTCTCTCGTTCCATCCTCATCTCGATCACTTGCTCCCTCCGGTTCTGTTTCGTCTTTGATCAGCGCTGACCTTCCAGGCCGTTCTCACTCCCAACATGTCTATCGCAGCAGCCTGGTCAGTGGCGCTTCACTCTAATTATGATGCTGGGGATACCCCTCAGGAGTCAGTCCTGGATGTTCTCATTTACTGAAGGACTACTAATAGTGAGAATAGCCTGAGCTGCTGCTCGGTGGTCCGTGAGAGACCAGAGTTCCTGTCCTCATGAACTAATACTATTATGGTTATGAAGCTATAAACTACTATACATATACAGCTATCAGCCACAACAGTAAAAACACTAACAAGGGAACATTCAGTCATGTGAATGTAATGTTGACACATACCACCCACCTAATCATTATTGCAAGCCAAGTGCTGCCCCCTCAGGGCAATGTCACCCCTCCCAGTAGGATCCCCTTCCCACATAGAAGTATAATGTACCCTTTCAGACCACAAATACCATTCAGGAATGGCTCGAGGAACATAACAAAGAATCAAATGCTTTATTCTGGCCTCAACACTCCCCAGATCCCAATCCAATTGTGAATTCATGGGATGCACCTTAACCATGGAAGAGTGGCCTCAACTCTCTCGCCACAAAACCCAAAGGATCCACTCTAATGTCCCGATGCCAGCTGTACCACCTTCAGAGATCCCTTGTCCACGTTCAGAAAGGCCAGAGACGCTTGGGTGGCGTGGGAGGGACCAGTACAATATCAGGCAAATGGTTTTAATGTTATTGTATGACTTATGTTCTACATCATTCGACAACAAATGACATGGTTTGGTATATCTAACCAAAATTCGACCATTTCACATTGTTATTAACAATCCAAAACTCCCCGTATGTTAAATTTCATTTTCATTTTAAGAGTCTAACGGGACATCTTACATTTATTTTTGCCTACTTGTTGGTGGAGCTGATGGTAGAAACCAAGCTGCCATATTTGATGTTTCGTGAGGGAGAAATTACAGTGGTTCAAACAGATAATCTTTGTCCATGACAGGGTGCACTCTGTAAAATAGTTGACTATTGCTGGATGGCAATATATATCTTGGTATGAGAGAAAAATGCCAATCAGTAGACATTTTCATTCTCATTTGTATGTCCAACCTCGCAAACCCCGTATGATAAAAATTCGGTATTTGGACTTGAATCAATCAGAAACACTAATAAACAACCAAATAAATTGTTTTTCATTTGAAATCTGAACTCACTTCAACTAACTTGTTAGGCTTGTTAGCTGCCCAGACCCACCTTTTTAACATGTTTATTTTATTGTAATTTAATTGAAACTGTAAATAAGTTGGACTGAAATGTGCAACTATGTTGCAAGGTACCTGCTAAACTTGCTAATACTTCTTTAATTGCTATTAAGGGTTCAACACGTAAAATTCACAATACCAGGAACAGTTTTTAGTGAAAAGTCACATTCACTGAAGGAACTGCTTGTTTTGTGTGTGTGTGTGTGTGTGTGTGTGTGTGTGTGTGTGTGTTAAGTGTGATCCTTCCAGTAAGTATCCCTTAGTTCTGCTTTACTTATTTCTGCCAATATCCCACCAGCCTGCCTTTCTTCAGCCTCACCCTTTCTTCCACACCTCATCACTTTTGTCAGGATTTCTGTCACCTTCTGCCCTCCGTTTCCATTTCAGTACCTCTTTAAGTCTTCACGCATCCTTCTCTGAGGTCAGAGTATCTGACAAAAAGACCTAAACTGGAGTTGAGGGAACAGTAGGACGCTATGGATGAACACTTAATGAGCAAATGTTAATGCGTGCTAGCTCGTATTTGTGTGTGTCTGATGGAGTGAGGCAGAACATATAATCAGAAGAGATAAATACAAAGGCAGACAAATTGCCATCTGGTCCCATTGGAATTGGTTAGATTAAATGCAGGTGGTTGCTCTCTAAACCAATATAATCTGGTCAACGCAATGACTTGCCACTTGCAGCCAAACACGTCCAGGCTGGCAGGTGGATTTACCGAGATAAAATGACAACAGCACGAATCAGAAGATATGGGAGGTATCATCAGATGTATTCCATGTTTTATTTGCATAAAAAAGTGTATCTTATATACAAATGTAAGAGACTATAGATTACAGAAACATGGTACTGTACATACGGTATGTCTCGAGAGGCTATCCTTCCCAACCAGCTTCGCTGCGTGTACAAAGTTGGCAGCGGAAGAAAGACAGATACATGCCATTAAATGTGTAATTCTGATACGTATATATATTGTTCCTCAGCCAGTTAGCACAAAGCTGTGTAGAATATAAGGCACGGCTAAGTATGTAAAATGTTTATGGATTAATGCGTAACAATATTTCTTACTTCATTTGTTGTAGATGGTTAAAGTGGAGCTACTTTATTATTTATCTATTGCTTTATTAGTAATTTACATTGTATAAAGTAGGTCATTTATCACAGTATAACAATGCAAATCATTTGAAAAAGTCATTTCAAGACACAAGTATAGAGCTGTCAGATATAGTATAGAGCACAATATTTATTTTTGAACCGTAGTCGAGTGTGTGTATAAAGCTGTGTGTTACTTTGTAAATGTATTTGGTTGCACTGAACCTCAGTTCTAACTATCAATTCTGACAGAGCACATGGTCTTGTTTTTTTTCACCTTACTGTTCATCTGCAGTGACTAATTAATAGACCATCCAGCTTAAAAACTTACATAATTTTAGTGCTGTGAGCATAAAAAACAATATTTCATTCCCACCACACACTACCCATTGCCCTAGGTGAGGAGGTAAAACACCTGAAAACCCAAAGAAATATAAAACACATTTTCTGCACGGTTGAAGGCCTCTCAAGAAGTAAAAAAGCCTTAGTGTGATTTCAGTAAAGTAAATTCCTTAGCCTTATTCCTAGGTTTAGGTGACTAATAAATCATACTATATTTGTTGCAAAGGTATCTAAACCTATAACCTATAACTTAAACAATATATCTAGACTTCTGAGCAGGAAGAAAACAACAAAATGATGCAGGGCAGTGGTGCATCGGGACCAGATATTTTGAGGGAAAAAGAGGAAAATTATAACAGTCATGGTTATACCAAATACATGTTGTTGAAGTTGCTGAAATTTACCTCACTCCATCTACCTACCATCTATCTGTGGTAGCTAAATTTTTCATGAATATTGGTGATTTGCTGTTGAGAATATGTAGTGTCTATTTACATTTTCATCCGCCCTGTGCTCAATTTTTGATATTTCAAAAATCTGACTGGATAATTTGTGGAGGACAATTGGATGATGCTGTGTACCATCAGAACAAACTGCACACAAACATCTAAGGAAGTTTGGCCCTTATGCAAAGTTTCGTAAATGTTCAGGCATGGAAAGGCAGAATTAGTTGTAAGAAAAGATGAACTTTAAAAGGACTCTGGCAGCTCCACAGCTGCAGCTCTCTCTACAATAAGTATGATAGCGTGATAGCTTGTTTCACGCACATGCACAGTGAATATCTGGCATAGCTTGTTAGGAGGTGCAGGGATGGCAGTGGAGTTAACGCCCGTCAAATGCTGCAGACTGTTCAAGACCGCCTGAACCAACCAACAAACGGAGTCGTTTCAGCATCCTATTGAACATTTTGTAGCCATTTTTGTGGTACCTAAAATGGCTACAAAATGTTTCCAGCCATATAAAATATAGAGTATGAAAAAGTAAACTGATATTTTAACACTAGTTAACAGAGTTTTTGACCAACCAAGCATATAACATTGTCACAGGAGTAAATAGAGACATATGAACAGGTTCCAGCACATGAAGATAATCCCTGGTTTGCAAAAACATACAGTGCTGACATTTATTCTGGTGATCGGGATGGGGGTTTGTGTGTGTGTGTGTGTGTGTGTGTGTGTGTGTGTGTGTGTGTGTGTGTGTTTGTGTGTGCATATACATTCCTACATCTTCCAGCACCACAAGGTGCCCTTCTGAGCATGATCAATGTGTACTTTGGTTATGTGGGTGTCTATGCATGTGTGTTTGTGTAGTTATCCCTTGCCACCATCCGTTGGCTATAGGCTGATGATCATCAATCTGCCCTTTAACTGTCAATCACTTTGTTCCCAGTTGACACCTCACCTCAAACTATTTAAGCTGCAAGGCAACAAAGTCATTACAGCGGAGAGATACAAAATAATAAATAATGTCTGATGTCCTCAGCACTCAGTGTATGTTAAAACTCCAAGGCATTGATCACATTTGCAGCCCGTATACACTTCCGGATCCATCAAATACAACAGGAGAAAAGTGTTGATGTGTACAGTGACATGGCATTAATATACAGTAAGTGTTGCTTTGCGGAAATCTCTTCCTGATGATCACATTCAGTGTCATGCACAAAAACGCATTGTTTGTAATGCAGCGCAGATATTACACCTTAAGAATCTTCTGTTTATCAGTTCATTTGCATGCCTTTTCATTATTCAGAATGTGTAAATGTTGTTTTTGTACAGTTGTGCTCATAGATTGTCCCTGCCTCTCTACACTTACAGAAAGTAACAAGGACATACTTTATTTTCTTCTTCACCTTACACCTACAGGCTGTATATCCGAGAGCATTAGCCACATTTGGATTTTGTGAAGTGACAAACGCTACTATTTCAAATGAAAAAAAAACAATTTTAATAATTGTGACATTAAATCTGGGACATTTGTCAATTTCGGTACGGTAAATTTCTATAGCATCTTTGACGTTTATGCTATAAATCCATGTTTACAGCTTTCTTACACAGCAACGAGAAAATTAAAAATATCTCTAAAAAGCTTTTTTTAAATAAGAAATTTTAAAGATGTACACTTTTACACTTTTAAATCTTCCACATATGCAAAAATGTATCTGCTGTTTTGGAGGTTTTGGAAGAACAACTTGGTCAAAATGGAAGAAATAAAACTCACCTTTTACACTTTAAATGACTACAAAAGGTATGCATGTACAGTAAAACTAGGCTGCAACTTTTCTTCAAATAGATAGATATATAGATAGAGATAACTTTATTAATTCCCAAAGGGAAATTAATTTGTCAAAGCAGCAATATTGTTCTGGTACAGGACCAGTGGACATATAAAAAAGGAACGACATCCTGTATCGTTCCTTGTAGCAGCGGGGTTGGATCATTCTGTTGCTAAAGCTGCTCCTCAGCCTGTTCCCAGTTTCATGGAGGGGGTGGGAGGTGTTGACCAGGATGGTCAGCAGTTTGGTCGGAATCCTCTGCTTCACCACCTCCTCCAAGGTGGCCAACCGAGAGCCGACAACAAAACCTGCTTTCCTGATCACTTTTTTCAGTCTGTTGGCGTCTTTTGCCTTGACGCCTGTGGCCCGGCACACCACAGCAAAGAAGATGCCACTCGCAACAACAGACTGATAAAACATCAGGAGCATCCGGTTGCATATATTGAAGGACCTGAGCCTCCTGAGGAAGTTTAGCCTGCTCAGGCCCTTCTTGTACACAACCTCTGTGTTGGTGGACCATTCGAGCTTGTTGTCCAGGTGGACTCCCAGGTACTTGCAGGTCTGGACAATTTCCACATCTGTCCCATTAATGCAGACAGGAGAGGGTGCAGGCTTGTTCCTCCTGAAGTCGACCCACCATCTCCTTCGTCTTCTTCACGTTCAACTGCAGGAAGTTCTCTCCACACCAACAAACGAATCGTTCAACCAGGTTCCCGTCCATTCTCCACACACCCGACTATGGCCGTGTCATCTGAGAATTTCTGCAGATGACATGACTCAGGGCTGTACTGAAAATCTATATTTGATAAACGGAGCTAATGTCATTACTTTGCCAAAGCCTAGAATTAATATTTATACTGCAAACAATAGAGTAATTTTCCCTCATTCACAGCACATCCATTGTACATAATAAATATATTGTTACTTTCCAGGGTGGTTGGGGGCTACAGATATTAAATGACAAATTAGACTCGTCTAGACATTCATATCGTTTTTTTCACACTAGTCTTATTTGTTGGATTAATCTTCCAGATTAGCAAAAACATCTGGCACATGAATGTTACTCACTGTGTAAAACGTAGGATTACAAGGAAATGTGTCAGATCCTCCCTTTACCCAACATACTCAACCTCAGCTTTACACCCCCTCTGTCCTGTCCTTCCTCCGGTCTACTTTTCCCATCCCGGACTTTCTTTTTTTTTCCCAAAAATTTATATTTGGTTCGAGTAAAATATTCATGCCTCAGTCAGAGTGCTGGAACCATGAATCATACATCTGAAAAACTGGGCAAGTGAGTGGGGGGATGGGGCAACGGAAAGGCAAGGATGCAATGGATACAAACTGGATACAACAAGCTGGAGAGAGAGATGAGAAGACGTGTCAAAGGAGGAGGGAAAAAACAAATCATACACTGGAACCCAAAGGTGGGTGTTCAAGGCAAGAAAGGAAGAAAGGCTGGGGGCTGGATGAATGGAAACGGAAAACAAGGTTAAAGGGAGGGAAAGGGAGGAACATGTTAGGCTGGTAAACCAGAAGAGACAGGGCGGAGGGGTTCAACAAAGGGGGAGAGGAATACAGGATGATGGCAAAACGAGTTAGGAAAAAAAGGAGGCTTATGGGAACTGATATCATTGCAGTGCAGTTTATTTTTGCAGGTAGCAGAACCCACAGCAATGTTT
>KV751361.1:876115-904128 GCA_001698575.1 Mola mola
GCCTGTTTTTCCTGTCTGTCGTCAAGTCTTCACCAAAGAGCTCACTTATGCTGGGAGAGGAATGAAAGGAAGGGATGTGCTAAAGTGGAACAGTATCCAGTTGAGAAAGCTGAGACTTCATGAAAGGTAGTCCCATGTGGTTCTGCTCATTCAGTTAGTTGAAAAATCTCCCAGCAGACGCTGAAAATCATACTTTTTATAACAAGAATGAGTCATGCGGCATCAAACCAAGGCTTTGTTCTCATCTCATTGTTTTTTTTCTTTTACAAGGAACAATTTTTGGGTGTTATGGACATGATTTCTACTTTTTCAAAAAAACAACTCACTCTAGGAAAAATAGGAAAGTATTTGGAGGCTGATTTTTCAAAAGTTAGAAAGAGGTCTACTAATGACCATGCAAAAGGCATGACTGTTCCCTGTCAGTGTTATATTACATCCAATGTTTTTGGATCCTTTTTATTGGGAAGTCACATGTTACTGCTGTAAATGTTTGATGTTACGGACAATTTTAAGTGCTTTATATACTGTTGGGATTAATGTAGATGATTGAATCATTCTATGTAAGATCATCATATGTTTGTAGCCTTGATGCCCTGTCTCTAAAGTCAACTTTCATGAGCTAAGAGCCCTTTTATCAATTTACAATATTTGCCTCTCAGATACAGAGAAACAAACAAATATTTGTACAGTCTATGTTTTTCCAGCCTTTGTATAATCCCAGGGCGCTGTTTTCCAAAGTTTATGAATGGTTACAAAAAGGATGATTACTTTGTAGATTACCAAAGCATGGAATAAAATGTTGGTTTGGATTAAACCTAATTAGTGACTTTCTTAAACATTGAAAAAAACATGGGAAAAACAAAGCCCCGGAAGTAGAGAAAGGTACACGAAAAATTAAAACATTCATTCATTTAATACAGGATCTTTATTGAATTAAAAACAAACTTTAGGTGCCTACTTCAGGTTACCCTGCATGTGCAATAACAATTCTGAGTGTAGTGAGTGATGAAACAATTTACTGTCGACTTCCGTTGTGCAGTTGAATTTTTCTTGTCAAGCAAAACAGTACTAGCAACAAAACTCCATCATTTTCAAAAAAGATGCATTTTATGAAATGTTCGAGCTTGAGAGACTGGGAAAGCGGACTTAGGTTGAAAAATACTACAGTTCTCCTTTAAGAACCGTGCTCGAGTTAAAGTTCTACAATTGTACACTGGTTTCAATGTCACTGTCCTAATTTGAGACAACTCTCTTAAAGTTGACCTCAAGAGTGAGCCATGGTTCAGTCAAATGGAAGATAAAATATGTCATACTAATTAATGTCAAAGAAGCTCCTGGCTTCTCACCTCAGCTTCTAGTCTAATGTCTTTCTGCTGCTCCACTTGAGAGTAGAGACTTGACCTCAGCTTGAACACAGCTTCTTAGGTCTGAATGAATTATTGATATTAAGATTTTGCATTGATCCACTAATCTGCAGATGGAACAAGGGAACTGGCCTCTAAAAACTGTAATGAAGGAAACCTTCATCTCGCAGTTGTTTGTGTTCATGAGCTGATGAGCATGAAACAGTCAAATACCGTAGTTCAGATTGTAGTCACATTATGATGCAAGCTGATTGGGTGAAAATGTAGGAGGAATGCAGAAAACAGGAACAGAGATCTAAATGTATTGTCACGGTCCACTCCTGGTTTTCCCCTCTACCAACCCACTCTACCTGCCTGCCCTAATCAAGATCATTAGACTCACCTGTTCCCCCCAGTCGGCTCTTAACCAGCTCCTCCACACTCACTCTGCCAGACTGTCGTCGCATCATGCGTTACTCTACAGCACTCTGTTCCGGCCGGATCTCCTGGTATCTGACCTGCCTTCTGCCCCTGACCGCGTCTCTTCATCTCTGCCCCAGTAACCTGACCTGCTTTCTGTCTTTGGACTTTGTATCTGCCCGCTCCCTGTCTGCCTGCAGCCTTCCTGGACTCCCTCTCCGGAGACTCCTGCCCCATTCAAAACTTGGACTGTGCTCGCCAACCAGGCTTCCTGATTGTCATCTGTTTGGACTTGGGAACATTGTAAATAAAGTTCTGAACTGTGCCGGTCTAAGTTTTTGTGCTGTTCTTGGGTCTGCTCTCACACCCATAGTAATGCAACAGGATAGTGAAACTTTTTAAAAATATAAAAACCTAAATTTCTTTGTCCCTGTTGACTAACAATAAAATGGGCAATCTGTCAGTGTCTTCCAAAAGTACCCATGTGACTTTTGGTAAGAAATGAGATGTGAGCCACAGTCTCCAGTGAAAGTCAGGTATTTCCCCCAGCATCTATGGTAATTTATAGCTGGGAAAAATACATGATATTGTAAGATATAGTGAGGCATTAGCAATGACACAATTTTTTTCTCTTCTTATAGAGCCACTTTAAGTAGCCGAACACTGAAAGGATGCTGTGCTATGTCCTATTTGTTCATAGGCTACATTTTTAATATTGGATTAGGGTTCACTATTCTCTCATCATGTCAAATGTGTTTTTTAAATTTTGTTTTCCAATGTGACAGCGTCTATAAACCATCAGGAGGAAATGTTTTTGTTTGTCTTTTCAAAAATATTTTTCGCATTTTGCACCAATAAGTAATACTAACCTGGCTGGTGTTCAAGACATTATCACATAAGCCAAGCGTGAAGAAGTTCTCTGTCCTTTCACAGAAGTCTCTCAAATGCCACTTTTCTCAGCTTTATACCTTTTAAGTCAAGTTTCCAATATCAACGTGTCCTTGCAGTTAAATTTGAGTGGATTCTGTGAGAAAGGCGGCAGGTTTGGGGACTTGGGAAGTATAATGTTCACCACAAAACTGAATTTAAACCTGTGGTCCAGGATTTTCTGTGTCATAAATTACTTCCTTTTTCTCTTTCATAAGCTTTCACCTCTATTTTTATAACAAGAGCCCATCCACTAAAAACCTCTTTGTCCTTGTCTTGGACCACTGCGTTTTAATGCAACAATTATTGTCCACAACTTTTGATTTAATTAGAAGGTTTTAAAGGATAAGAGTGCAAGTGGTGCATTTGAAAAATTTTGGCTTGAGGGTTCTCCATTTAATGGAGTATTGGAAATAGCCTACAGCACATAATAATACAAGTTATAAGTGGTGGTTTATTAAAGGATGCATTTTCTTCCGCTCAACAGAAACAAATTACTCTTTTACAGAATGGAAACATGTTTCATCTAGCGAGATTGGTACACTGGTTCATTTTATTTCCACTGTGCACCAGGAAAGTGATTTAAAATATAAATTTAGACATTAATGTCTAACCCAAAGAAAAAACTCAAAAATATCTAATCGAAAAACAACAAAATACTCACAAAAATATTTTTTCTTGTATTAATTCTTACATTAATTTGCTATTTTTTTTCTGTGTGTATTTGCAAGTTATTTCTTGACTTGACACAGTTTATAATGAACACTTTATTTTATTATATTAGTTATGGTAAGTGCATTTCTATAACGTGTGCTCACTGTTTAGTTATACGGTGCAATGCAAACAACTTTTCTAACAAATGTATTCATTTTGAATTTTGGAATTTTGAGGGCAGTTTTGGCACAATTTCCAAACTGAGTAATTAATGTATTGTGATGCACATATTAGAGTATCAGAGGGGGAAATCATAGGTTGCATTTTCAGCTCCATCTTTAAATATAAGTAAAAAACAGAAAACAAAAAATAAAACTATGTAATATATCCCATGTATTGTATCGTATCACGATTTATCATGATATGACACACATGTTTAATGATGGGTATTGTATCATGAAGTCCGAAACAGACACAGCTCTAAATAGGACAAATAGGACAAACAAAACAAAACAAAATTCCAACATAAAACATACATTATGATCAATATGTTTACATTTTCCCATAAGTCCTAAATCTTATGCTTCTATTTGAATTTAAGGTTGGATGTGCATTTTAGTATATTGCTTCCATTAATGTTCTTCTAGCAAAGCATAGGAAACACTTTTTGTTTTTCAAGGAACTAATTGTGGAGTTGGCACCTGACACACACTTGACCCTGGTTTATAACGACACAGGTTCCTGCACAGTATTGCCAACTTCTGTGATTGTTTTGGATGCCATGCTGGTCAATGCTGGCCATGTGGCAGGTGGAAAGTGACAATGGCTGAAAGGGATGAGGGAGGAAGAGAATGTGATGTAATGGGGAGTGATAGCTCGGTAACATCACTCTGGAGAGATGCTGGGAGAGAAAATGGATGTAATGATGATGTTATCAGTCAATCACCCACTGATGCAACTTTCGTAAGTACACAAAATAATCTCACGCATAAACACTTCCATCGCAACGGCATTTTATAGTGACATGTTCACTTGAATAGTATGACATTGTTACTCATGTTATTTGTGTCTCCAGAAGTCCTGTTGTTTGTCTCACTCTTGTATTACTCGAAAGTTCCAATAGAGGGACGAATGTGGGACACTCCAGAACAGTCATCCATGGTAAAAGGGCCCGAGGAAATCTGTAATGGAACTCATCTCTACACTGGCAGGATTTGCAGTGACTGCACAAATCAGATTTTTCCACTTTCGTGACACAGACCTTATCTCTTCAGAGCTATCTAAACAGTGAAAAATCAAATTCTCCACCATTTTAATCCCCCTGCAAAGACAGGGAGGCGACAAATTAGATTTCTAACACATAGTGAACATCCATCTTGTCTATATTGGTAGTCATTACAGAGCATCCCCATTTATTCTTGCAGAAGTTCCTGATGTCCTTACATTAGTCTTTTGGCACTCTTAAACCATTTTGCAAGACATTCAGATGATACTACATGATTCTCATTTCACTTTCACAACCTTTGCTCTCTCTCCTGCCCCCTCTTTCTCTGCGTGTGTTTGATGGGATTCAGGAACCTGATGTGTTTAGGAGAGAGGGCAACAACAGAGACTAAGGCAGCAAGACACGTCCTGCTGGCAAGGACCTTGTTGAAAAAAAAAAAAAAAAGATATAGCACACGTGTAGCTTGAAAGCACACACATACTTGCAAACGTGCAAATTCGAGGACATTTTTTTCAAGTCCTGTAGATATTGTGTGGGGCACAGCTGGTTCTGCAGCCTCATTTCTTGTATCTCCAACAATAGTGTTTTTAGGAACTAAGTGAATCTTCTTCTGTATTTTCAGTTTGTGAAAGATGATATCATAAACTTTTGATACTGTGCAGTGGCTGTTTTGTGCTTCATAGATCTTAGCGACACAGCATTTGTTTGGGCTGATTGCTGGGGACAGTTTGTTGATGCTCAGAGGGAATTTGTATGTTTACTTCCACAGTGAGCGTTAGAGGTCAGTTACAGAACAGTGCCTCCGGATGTGAGAGAGACAGCCCACAAGACATTGTTTTGATCAAGGCCTCTTCAGCGGAGAGGACACTTGTTTCTAGAGCAGCACCTCTTATTTAATATTTGATTTCATTAGATAATGGGCTTTAATTACGTAAACCAACTGCACGTTAAGTGTTAATAAATAAATGCAGCGCATCCTTAGATTTGCAAAAATGGCATTTTTGCTGACATAGATGGACACGAAGGGTGCGACCAAAATACAGACTGACTGTGGCATGAATATTCACAGAGACACCAGCAATGACACAGCGAAGAAGTTACACAGGGCGATATCACAATATGTATTCCCTCAAACCTCAGAGACAATGTTGTCAAAGTACCCCAAAATACTTATTCTTTAGTAAGACTAAAGAAGAAGCAATTCCAAATTATACTGGATTAAACTACAGGAACAAAGGTAGTTATATTCCATCAGAAACCTGCTTGTACAAACGCAGACAAACAGCAGGGGAACCGTCACTGTGAGGCAAGTCGGTGTTAGGGCAGTTAGATGGTGTTATATAACCGGGGTGGCCAAGCAAGGCTAGCATTTATATTTGGGCTAATGACAACTCTACATGGAGTGCACCGAGTGTGTGTGTGTGTGTGTGTGTGTGTGTGTGTATGTGTGTGTGTGAGTAATTGTGGAGAAGGGATGTTATGAAATCGTGTCCAGGGTAGAAGACAAATGTATGTAAGAGGAGTGGGTACATAAATTGAGACAGGGATTAAGACAAACCAAGAGCAACAGAAATTTAAAAGCCTCCTGGAGATTTGGTTAAATGCAAGCAAACTTTCTGTTCACAGCAGGGATGCTTCAAGGCAAGTCTTCTTATTAGTCTGATGTTTAAAGCTTCTACCCTGTTGAAGAGGGCCATTGTTCAGCACAAAACCACAAGACTATCAGATATTACTTAACAGTAGGGTAAAATTAAGTTTCATCATAATGAGTGGATTAATACATTTTAACTAAAACCATGGGGTCACTGAAAGTTCTATCCATCCAAATAGGGTTTGCACAGTTTGCTTGGTAATGGCCAAATGAGTAGGTGTTAATGTCATACGCCCATCTATATTTAATAGTTGTTGGCCATAAAGCATTTGATACTGTCAACATGATTTTCATTAATTAAAAAAACATTTCTCCCCAAACATATTGAATTGGAAAAATCCAATTTTACAACACATCGCCCCTAAGAAATGACTGCGCCCCAGACATCAACCCTGACATCTCTTTTATCCATTATGTTATATTGATTTAACATTGATCTAGATAATGTGGGTAGTTTACATACGGACAAAACTCTAATTTATGTACAAGACTAAGCACTTTCTAAACTCGAGGCGCCAACGATAATTGTTTCTTGCTAACGTTACACATGCTGCATGTTACCTTGATTCTGAAATCAACATAATTGTCAATATTTTGGTATTATCATCAAATCTATCTAATCCTCATCCACAATTTCAAACTCAAAGGGATGGTGACATTGCTGGGAATGGCTGTGACTTTTTGTTACAGCCACGTTTGGCTCATTCAGATGCAGAAAGTAACCTTTGGCATTGCCAACCACTGCACCACATTTTTCCTGATGCACAGCAGGCACATGTCCTTACTGATGCAAAGGTCTTCATTACTTTGGTTAAGTTTAGCCACAAGAGAATGAAGATGTTGTGACAGTGGTTAGGTTTAGAAAATAACTGGTAATGCCTTGCTTCAAATTGTTTCAAGTTTTACTTCAAGTTTTTCCAGATGAAAACCATGAATGTGACTCAGATGACTGAACATTACTTTGTCATCTTCACTTAACTCTATTCCACGTTCTCTGCTACAGACTGGAGCACTTCCCGGGTAGACCCTTTCAGACGTCTTCAGACAGAGGACAGTTTGAGCTGCACTCATCTCTAGGTTTGGCATTAAGCTTACCAACTGAAAACTGGATTGTGCACTCGAAGGTTGTCGACACAGCAACATGTTGTCGTGGTTTGGCATACGTCTTTGAAACTAATGTTGTTTGGACTACAGAAGTCCCTTTGTTTTCATATGTCACATGCCCTGGTAATAACTGCAATTTAAAACATAAATCTTGAATCTAAATATTAGATGTACACATATAATCTGATATTATTATAATATCTAATAATAACATGGAATCTGTTATGACCCATCCCCATTTGAAATATCAAAGAAAGGGTGTAAAGAGTGAAGGCAAGACGAAAAGAGTATGAACCAGTTCAGTCTAATCAACACGCCCCCTCTCGCTGTGAATTACTGTAACAGTTAGCTGCTATATTCAGACTTGGGCTCAATCAGACATTGAATGGACTTTGTACTCAGGAGGTAAAGGATAAAGAGGGCAAACTCTGTTTAATGTTCAGACCATCTGATTCAGGCATTTGTGTTCACACATGCTGCTCCTGGGGGTAATGTCTGGATAATTTCAAGGTTGTAGCACATGTGTGAAAGGGACTAGAGTGATAAGGAATAAAGGAAAGGGAGCTAGGGCAGATGAAAGGAAAGTTCAGTTAAGTTTATGTGTAAGACTGTGTGTTCGTGTGTGGATGGGTGTGTATGTGATCTTAGCCAGCAGGCAACAGATTTAAATGGCTGTCCCAGATACCCAAATAAGTCTCCTCACATAATTCTACATCACAATTGCTTAAGTCAGCAGGGATGGACCCAATCCCCAAGTATAACCACTATCTGAGCAATTTAAGTTAGTTCAAGCAAGCCATGGACGTTAAGCTCAACTCACAATAATATCAAAATCACCTGATGGCAAAGCTGGTATTTGTTGCTTAAAAACCCTGAATTAGCCCTTCCATGCAGACACATGGAAGGGCAGGGAGTTCCTACAACAGAAGCACCAAATAACTAACTGAATGCAAAAGAGAATCCAAGAGGAATTAATATTTCCTGGTTTACGGCATTCGTCTCATGGCACCACTTGCCATTTTGTTGCGATCTCATCTGTTGTGGCGCATGGGAATGAGAGTGAGTGTTGCCGTTTCATTAGCTAAATAAAGCATTGCTACACAATGCAAGAGAAATAGTGCTCAGTTTAATTGGATGGTATAGAAAATTGTTGCTGGAAAAGATTGTGGCTTGTGTCAACACCACTAATTTACATTAGGTTTACGTCACCTTAACATAGTACGAAGTGCCTGCATACAGTCAACCAAATTTGTCTCACCCTGTTAAGTTGGAGATCAGCATGTAAAATATTTTTCTCAGAACATGGGAACATAGGATGCTGTAATATATGTTTACATTTGTGTGAGAGTGTATGCATGCTTGCATCCTGTTAAAGACTGATCCCCAACAGGCTTTCTTTGATTGTGGTTTTTAAGGTCAGTGAATCTCCATGAAAACACAGACACATGCACACACACGCTCACACACAGCCAATTAGCACCTCAGCGTCCCGGTGGTATGCCGCAATCATGCTACATATTTTTAATCAAACATTAGAGCTCAATAGGTGCACACTTGCACTAAGCCCATTCATACACACACACACACACACACACACACACACACACACACACACGCCTACACACACACACAAGCATACACCCATAGAGAGATAAACTCAGTTTCAGTGATCTGGAATCATATGAGCTACAAGTTCAACAGCAAGTAATTAGCATGTATAAGTGATTAGCCTGATAAACAATTAGTCTCTAGCCCGAGCATGCTCATTTATCACAATTTGCAATGGCGATGTGATGGGATGGGAACACTAAGGTAAGCATATTTATTGGGCAATTTACACAAGCCACCTGCTTGTGTTGTAGCCTCCCACTGAGTCAATCACTCACAAAACCCAAAGATCTGATAAATGCACAGTAACAACATGTGTATTTTAATATCAAAAGCCCAGATGTCATGCTGAGACAGCCTCTGTTATACTGATTTCTGTAACTCAGTGCAATCTCTCATTCAGCAGTCTTTGGTCTAAAAAAAAAAGGAAAGTGGGTTCCTGAGGTTCACTGTTTAATATGTAGTGCAATCAGGCACTTAGTCTAGCAGTGCTCATTAGAAATTAAAACCACTGTGATTTAAAGCAAGCAATCATTTCTTTGTGAACACACTACAGTTGTCTTGACATCGTCATAACTTAGTTTTGTGTGCTTTTGGTGTTCTATGCTTTTGAAACATTGTCAAGAGCCAGTGCCACAATGAAGAGTTGACCTTGTAATGTTTTTTGTCTCTGATTGAAGATTTGTGGACAACAGACACTGCATCATTTATCTGGATAAATGTGCTCAGTCTGTTGATCACTTCCCCTCATCTTATTTAATTATTCATATAAAGGTATTTGACAAGGAGATTCTGTTTTAATTCTTTCATTTATAAGTTGGTAAGTTTACACATGAACTCCTTGCTGAATTAACCCAAGAAGAATTTTTGTATTTATCTGGAAAGGGGAATATCGAGATATTTTTATTCAAGGCCCCACCCCATGTCTTACCCACTGACTTTGTTGAAAATTGAAATTGCAAATTTTTTAGGGAAAATTTTAGATTTCCTAAAAATGTCTGCTGTTACCTAAACATATAGTGTGAAACACATATTTTAATTTTGAGAACGTTTCTGATACAAGATAGTTATTTCTATTGCAAATGTTAATGCTGTTTTGATAAGAAGTTCAGGTTTCCCTTCTTTTGTTTTCCAGGCTTTCACACTGGAACAAGTTGCATTTTTTTGAGGAATCCTTAAGAAAAAAAATCCTTAAAAAAAAAACAAACAAATAAAAAACATCCTGCATAAAATGTATCTGGTTGCCCTAATCACACCTTAAGTGGCAAAAACCGGCTATGGTGAACTGAGCTGCCAGACTGCCCCGGTGACATCTTGCAAACACTAGAAGTCTTTTTACGCCGACACCCAGGAACCTGCTGCCTCCATTAATTTCAATCAGGGCAGCAGAAGGATGGTAGAACAAAGAAGCATTTGCCCGTATGGACATGCATAGATTTTGCCGCTCTGACTTCATTGTGTTGAACTTTTGTTGAGTGGCATTTATTTCCTCTGTGGGTGTTACCAACATTGACGTGCCACCCTGTCATTGCCATCTTGGGCCGCAGCGAAAGTAGTTGCCTTTAAAAATGCATTGCCTATCTGTGAAATCATTGGGTAGGTAGGCTGTATTCAGAGGAGTTACCGTGTGGTGGTGTGACAAGAACTTCAGTAAGTCACTGCCTCCCATTCTGTTCAAAGATTTAAAGCTTTGCCCAGTTGTAAATTACTTCCATGTCATTTTGATTATGTCTGTACAGTGTGTAAAAGTAAAAGAAAAAGCCTAAAAGAAACCACACGAGAAGCAGGCGCATCTAATTTCTTGTCCCCTCCCGGTGTCCTCAGCTCAACTTGGCCGAAAGACCACAGCAATTAATTACCTGCAGGTACATCACAGACACCTTCCATGGTTTATGGGGCCGTTTATGAAGATGCAAAACACTGATAGGTCAAGCTTGGGCTAAAAAAGAAGAACCCAGCAAGGTTGTACTTTAACACAAAAGACAGATAACTTGAAAGAACAAAATCCAGAAAACTTTCATTTCCTTTAATGTGCATTTGGCACATCTGTGGACTGGAAAGTGAGCACAAACAGATGCTAGCCTACATTGGGGTCTTGCGTGTTTTGTTGCTTTTGCCCGAAGGCTCTTTTCTCCCTCTGTTCTCTACATCCCCACCAGAGAAAGAGAGAGAGAAAAAAATACTCATCTTCATTATTTCTATGTTGAGCAGTCCTTTGCTGTATCAATTATGCCTTCGTGAGAGATTCTGACTGCTTGACAAAACAAAAAACGTGATTTCAAAAGCACATACTTATATTTTTAGAGATTTAAGTTGAGGCTCCTACCCACAGAAGCCGGAACAGGTAGCGCTGCTTTGGCATATTACTCAAGGAGACGCAAAGGAGGACATAACGCTCTCAGTCGAAACAGACTGCAGCGGGATGACCAGGAAATGAAGCTGTTCCTGTCAGGCAGGGCACACATCCCTAGGCTATCACCCCACCACAAGGATGATGATCAAGGGAGATTTTAATTGATTACATGGTAAAATGCATGTGTATGTTCCATACATGCCAAGGAATATCCTTTGCTAAGAAATGTTTAATTTGTTAAACAAACGGTTGGAGTCCCAGCCATGGGCTATCCATTATAGACTTATGTAGGGGATAGACGCAGATAACCAGAAGAGCTTGAAGGTAATGTTTTGTACCACTGGATTTCATTTCATGCAAAGCCTGATAATGAAGGAAAGAAAAGGAACAGAGAAGCCTTAGCTCTACAGAGTAATAATAATAATAAAATCTTTTACATTGCATTTAATCTAAACTGCCTCAATGATAGAGAGTATATTTTAGGTAAAAAGCAAAAAGGCATTCTTAATATAAACCCAGATACATGTACAGCAGGATTATAGTAAGGCAATTGAAGAGGTCATTTGAGCAGGTTTAGGTAAGTCTGTAAGACATTAAAGCAGTATTTTGTAAAATTTTGAGTGTTTTTCCTGGTTCGTCTAATACTAATGCTTTAGGTAGGGCGGACCAACTGAAAGACATGCTGGTCAGTTTCAGACAATCCATCTCATGTAAGCATGACATCAAACATCTCTCAGTGTCTGGATGTTGTTGAATGTTTTAACAGTCTTGTGCCAAACTATGTGTTGAAGTTCAGGGAAGATCGTTCAGTCACATTCTAATCCCACCCAAGCCAGACAGAGTGCTTCGGGTGCTGTTTGTTCCTATTTCCATCAGACTGTACAACAGATTTGTGAAAACTGCTAAAGCAGCAGTAATATCCCCTCGGTCACACCCACACTTCTGTATAAACACAGGCCTCTTCCTCTCGCCAGGGGTGTCATGCGAACACCAGTCTGTCACCTTCTCCATCCCCCAGAGTTTTGGACGTTTGCATGAGAAGACCACCTGTAAACCTCCCAGCATTTTGAAATAAGTGCATAAGTGTGCGCTCGACTGTTTTGATAGGCCAGTTAAAATTTGAGGTTTGAAGTATTACATACAGTACATAAGAAACCATTTATATACAATGATACACTACAGCTATGGGTTAAAAAAGCTGATATTGTGAAATAAAGCATGTAATATGTCTACATGGATGACATTTTCAATGTGGTAAATGATGCAAATGTATAAAAACAAAGAACTTTTATATTTAATTTCAGTATTATTTGTACAATAGAAGTGGTACAACCTGACTCCAAAATAGTTGGAGGTTAATCATTTGCCAGTACCAGAGGACACCATTTGGACCTCTTTGTGTCAATTAATTTAGGAATTAAAACCAAAAATATTCTATTTTTTTTTTTTTTTTTACCTTTGATTTTGAAAGCTCTTAAGTTAATCATTCGTAAACAGTTTCAAACATCAGTGAAATGCTGTGAACTATAAAATGACAACAATTGGACCTTGCTATGTCAATTATTTACGGTGTTACGGCGAAAATAAACAATGCTGTTCATAAACATAAATAAACTAGCAAGCAGGCAGAGGCAATAATATAATCAATCAGTGAAACGCTAAATTAGTAGAAGTAACACTATCTTATAATTCATCAAACTGCTTATATATGATAATAGTACATAGTGTAATTATTGTACTGTTTCCCTGTTTTATTACAGTATTATTCTACATTCTAATCATTAAGTTAGACCGTTAAATACCTTTGATTATCCTGTATAAATACAAACCAGCAGTTTGACTGTATATTATAATTCACACAAAGGTTGCACTGTCTGATTTATTAGTCAAAGCTCTACTTTATGTCTTACATCTCCACTTTATTTAAATTTTTATTTTACAGTAATTTATTTGAAGCTTGCCTTTTTTGTTTCGTTTTTTAACCAATGTGCTACCGTAAGATATCCCTCAGGGATCAGAAAACTTTATCCTATCTTCCATCTTCCTTTCTATTTTGAAACGGTTGATATTTGAAAATTACTGTTAGGATAGTCTGATTACTTTAACTAGGTTTTTCTATGTATAAGACCTTGATTTTCAATTTTGTTTATTTGTTTTTTTGTAGACAGTCATTGGTGGATGAAAGCACAAATTCTCAGTCAGCTATGATGTTGTAGTACATAAAAACACCATATGCCTATGTTTACAAGGTCAAAACTTGATTTTCACCTTTCATAGGTGGAGGAAGTCTGTTACATTGTAGTTTAACATAGAATTGAAGACACTACTTGTATTGCTAATATAATACCATTATTACTACAGCTTCAGTAGATTAGAGATACTTTCCATTTTTCCATTGCAGAATTTTTGGAGCATCTTCAAAAGGTTGTGGCTGTAGCTGTTGTCACTTGTCACCATATTGCATACTGCCTCCCCTAAGTCTGGTGTGAAATTATGTTACATCCAACCTATTGGTTTTGAAATGTGACTTTAAACAGGGAGAGGAATGTCTTTCAACATACACATTGCGCATGCACACAAACACACACACACACACACACACCTTCCTAGTCAAGACACAAATCACGCTAAGCTTTTTGTTTCTTCCTAGAACAAGATTTCCCCAGTGGTGAATAAAGGGCTCTCCGTTATTTGAAATCTGGAAAACCAGCAAACTTTGTGCATGCTCACACACACACACAGAACCAAAATGTTTTGTGCTATGGGTACTGAAGACCCAATTAACTTTAGTCATATCATTACAGCTGGAGACAATGAGAAGGAAGACAGGTTATATAACGTGCACACACACACACACACACACACAAAGTCCGAAGTTATCATGGAGATACATTGAGGTGCAACTGCATTTCACATTTATAACTCACTTGCTCTAAACAAACACACACACACAGATGAGTAGATTTCCGGTAAAAGGTGGCATGATGATTCAAACTGCTTCAGTTCATGACTTCGATAAGCCAAATGCGCTTCAAAAATGCTCTTTAACTATATTGTCCTAATTTTGAGGTCACTTTTTACTGAATAATACATCGGTCTCCACGTTTGTTCTTATATGAAAAAGGATGGGCAGCCACAGGAAGTGGCAGGACGAGTCAAATGATTTGGGGAATGTCGCTCTCAGGTGCAATATATTGAAGTGGCCCTGCATGGGATTTATATGTTTCTGCAAGCTGTTCACAAAATAAGCTCACTAAATTGAGAAGGAATAACTGTGGTGTTAATTCAAACTACTGTCAGTCTGGCAGTTAAATGAGTAGAAGAGCTGCAGAGGAGTGGCTTTGGCCTCAGGCCAATTTAATAAACGCCAGGGGCCAAGACCTCTACAGACTCATTTTATTCTTGCGGAGTTGAAATGATCAGTCCGAAATTTCCTCTGATACCTTGGATACTTTTTTTTAAATACACTTTTCAATTACCTTTATAAATTTTATGTGCCCCTCCAGGATCCGCCACCTTACCATGGTGGTGGGGTTTGGTTGCCCTAATGATCCTAGGAGCCATGTTGCCTGGGGCTTTTTGTTCCTGGTAGGGTCACCCAAGGCAAACTGGTCCTACGTGAGGGGCCAGACGAAGTGCGGTTCAAAAGACTTCTATGATGGTGACAAACAAAGACTTGTGTACCCTGCCCGGAGGGATACCGGGACCTCGCCCTGGAGCCAGGCCTGGGGAAGGGGTCCGTAGGCGAGCGCCTGGTGGCCGGGCCTTTGTCCATGGGGTCTGGTCGGGCTCAGCCCGAAAAGGAGACATGGGTCCGTTCTTACATGGGCCCACCACCCACAGGAGGAGCCATAGAGGTGCGGTGCTGTGTGGATCGGGTGGCAGTCAAAGGCAGGGGCCTTGGCGGTCCGATCCCCGGTTGCTGAAGCTGGCTATTGGAACATAGAATGTTACCTCTCTGGTGGAGAAGGAACCTAAGCTTTTGCGAGAGGTTGAGAGATACCGGCTAGATATAGTCGGCCTAACTTTAACGCACAGTTCGGGTTCTGGAACCAGTCTTCTTGAGAGGGGTTGGACTTTTTTCTATGCTGGAGTTGTCCCAGGTGAAAGGCGGAGAGCAGGTGTGGGCTTATTAATAGCTCCCCGGTTCTCAGCCAATGTGTTGGAGTTTACGCCGGTGGACAAAAGGGTTGCTTCCCTGCGCCTTCGGGTTGGGGAATGGGTCCTGACTGTGGTTTGCGCCTATGCGCCAAATAGCAGTTCGGAGTACCCACCCTTTTTGAAGTCCTTGAAAAAGGTGCTGTAGAGTGCCACTACTGGGGACTCCATTGTCCTACTAGGAGACTGCAACACTCATGTGGGCAATGACAACGAGACCTGGAGGGGTGTGATTGGGAGGAACAGCCTGCCCGATCTGAACCCGAGTGGGGTTCAATTATTGGATTTCTGTGCTAGTCATAGTTTGTCCATAATTAACAATATGTTCAGCCATAAGAGTGCACTTGACACCAGGACACCCTAGGTCGACAGTCCATGATTGACTTTGTAGTCGTATCATCTGATCTGCGACCGTATGTGCTGGACACTCGGGTAAAGTGAGGAGCAGAGATGTCAACTGATCACCACCTGTTGGTGAGTTGGATCAGGTAGCGGGGGAGGAAGCCGGACAGACCAGGCAGGCCCAAGCGAATAGTGAGGGTCTGCTGGAAACGTCTGGCTGAGGACCCTGTGAAAATGGCCTTCAACTCCCACCACCGGAGGAGCTTCAACCACATCCCGGAGGTAGTGGGGAACATGGAATCTAAGTGGGCCATGTTCCACGTTGCCATTGTCGAGGCGGCTGCTTGAAGCTGTGGTAGCAAGGTCACTGGTGCTAGTTGTGGCGGCAACCCCAGTACCCGCTGGTGGACACCAGAGGTGAAAGGGGCGGTCAAGCTGAAGAAGGACACTTACAACGCATGGCTGGCTTGTGGGACTCCTGAGACAGCAGACAGCTACCAGCAGGCCAAGTGATCTGCGGCTTGGGTGGTCACTGAGACAAAAACCCGGGTGTGGGAGGAGTTTGGTGAGGCCATGGAACAAGACTTCCAGTCGGCGCTGACGAAATTCTGACAAACTGTTCGGCGGGTTAAGGGGGGGAAGCGGAAACCCGTCCACACAGTCTTCAGTGTGGGAGGGGAGTTGCTGACCTCAACTGAGTCTATAGTATGGTGGTGGAAGGAATACTTCGAAGATCGCCTCAATCCCACCAACACGCATTCCGAGGAGGAGGCAGAGCCGGAGGACTTTGGGCTGGGCTCTCTCATCACTGGGGTTGAGGTTGCTGGGGCTGTCAAAGAACTCCGCAGCGGCTGCACCCCGGGGGTGTATGAGATTCGTCCCGAGCTCCTCAAGGCTCTGGATGTTGTAAGGCTGTCATGGTTGACACACCTCTGCAACATTGCCTGGATATCGGGGACTATGCCTTTGGAGTGGCAGACAGGTGTGGTGGTGTCCCTTTTCATGAAGGGGGACCAGAGGGTGTGTTCCAACTACCGGGGGATCACACTCCTCAGCCTCCCTGGGGAGGTCTATTCCAGGGTGCTGGGGAGAAGAGTCCGGCTGCTAGCTGAACCTTGGATTCAAGAGGAGCAATGTGGTTTTCGTCCTGGCCGTGGAACACTGGACCAGCTCTATACCCTCGCGAGGAGGGGGGGGCATGGGAGTTTGCCCAACCAGTCCACATGTGTTTTGTGGATCTGGAGAAGGCTTATGACCGTGTCCCTCTAGGTGTCCTGTGGGGGGTGCTCCGGGAGTATGGGGTAGATGGCCTTTTGTTATCTCTTTATTATCGGAGCCAGAGCTTGGTTCGCATTGCTGGCAGTAAGTCAGACCCGTTCCCAGTCAGGGTTGGTCTCCGCCAAGGCTGCCCTTTGTCACCGGTTCTGTTCACAATTGTTATGGACAGAATTTCTAGGCGCAGCCAAGCGGTGGAGGGAATCAAGTTCGGTGGCCTCCGAATTCTGTCTCTACTATTTGCAGATGATGTGGTCCTTTTGGCCTCATCGAACAGTAACATCCAGCTCGCACTGGGACGGTTTGCAGCCAAGTGTGAAGCGGCAGGGATGAGGATCAGCACCTCTAAATCTGAGGCCATGGTTCTCAGCCGGAAAAGGGTGGATTGCCCACTCCGGGTCGGGGGAGAGTCGCTTCCCCAAGTGGAGGAGTTCAAGTATCTCGGGGTCTTGCTCACGAGTGGGGAAAATGGAGCGGGAGATTGACAGACGGATTGGGGCAGTGTCAGCAGTGATGTGGACGCTGAAGCGGTCTGTTGTGTACACAG
This sequence comes from Mola mola, assembly GCA_001698575.1. Classification (NCBI taxonomy): domain Eukaryota; kingdom Metazoa; phylum Chordata; class Actinopteri; order Tetraodontiformes; family Molidae; genus Mola; species Mola mola. The sequence continues at coordinate 893,723 of KV751361.1, forward strand.
TAGTGACTACTTAACAAGTGTTTGTGGCTTTAATCTATTGGCAAGTAGAAAGATGCTTTTCGGTGAGAAGCACCCATCTGAACGATGAAGGGTAAGTTAAAGTTTGAGCCCTGAAGCACGAGCTAACAACATAGGGCTTCTTTGAGGTCCTGGAAAGCACTTTCCTGATCATCACCCTACCCAATCTTTGTCTTGGCTGTGCTAGTCAGATCAGTTAAACTCGCCGCCTTCGCAGAAAAATCTCGAAGGAATGTCGGTACCAGCCTACTAAACCCAGAAATGATTTACCTGTTTCGGTCTCCGCTTTGTCCTGCACGGGCTTGATGACACTTCTTCCTCTAGGTGAACTGAAAAAGTCTTTGATGTGTTCTGAAAGCAGTTAGAGGCTTTGCAGCATCCGACAAAGGCACCTGCCAGTAACCTTTGCAAAGTTCCAGAGTAGTAATAAACCTTGCTTGGCCTACTTGCTCAATAAGATCATCCAGTCTTGGAAGAGGATAAACATCAAACTGAGACTGTGCAATTAACTTTCTGAAGTCAATAAAAAACTGATGCTTCAATCTATTTTGATAAGCAGGACAAATGAGTTACTCCACTCACCACTTGAAGGCTCAGTCACATCGAGCTCCAGCATGACTATGATTTCCTCCTTCAATACTGGCAATATCTCTGCCTGATGGGAGTGCTGTCCTTTAGCCGGATGTCATGTACCACTAAGTTTGTTGCTGCAGGTTTCCCCTCAAACAGAACTGGTGCAATAATGGCTTGGAGCCCTTGGTGCTGTGTGGGAGAGAGATAAGAAAGGTCAAAGATTAAAGAGATTTTACTGGCAGGAGTGAACTCACCTAAAATGTCATCATCCTCTTTCACAGTTCGAACAAACATCTGCCGTGTGGGTGGAATCTCCCAGGTTTTCCACTGTTTTAGAAGATTGATGTGGAATGTCTGTTTCAGGTTTCTCCTGTATGGCATCTCAATCCCATACGTTGTGGGGCTCAACTTCTTCAGCATAGTATATGGACTGTGCCATTTCCCTCTCGCTGCTTCGTCATACTAGGTTTGTTGTCTCCGTTGTGCCTTTTCCATGTTTTCCCTCACAATTTTTGTGGCCTAGTCCTTCTGCTCTTTCAACTGCAATACAAATGCTAGAACACTTTTCTTCTCCTGGGATCCAACCCAGGACTCCTGCCACACATCAAGGTGCCCTTTCACCTGCCTGCCATAAAGGAGCTCAAATGGTGAGAAGCCCATTGAGGCTTGAGTCACTTCCCTGAAGGCAAACAAGAGGTATGGGAGGCAATTGTCCCAGTCTTTGGCATTATCGGAGTTAAACCTCTTCGGCATGCCTTTCAGAGTTCTGTTGTAACTCTCCACTAAGTCATAGGTCTGGGGGTGGTAAGGGATGGTCGGAATACTCCTAATGCGTAATAGCCCATATACTTGTCTTAGTGTGTTTGACAGGAAATTTACCCCCGATCCATCAAAATTTCTGATGGAATCCCAACCCTGTAAAAGAGATGGAGCAATGCATAGGCTATTTGTTTAGTAGTGATGTCTCTCAGTGGAAATGCTTCAGTTATATCTAGTACTTTAATCGCAGATTACCAGTATATAGTAAATCCTGACTGTGTTCACTTCAATGGCCCAACAAATCCATAGCTACTGTATGTGGCTGAAAGGAACCTTCATGATTTTGAGTGGTTGCAATGGAAATTTAGGGACTCTCTTTTTCCCTGCTAGCTGGCAGACTGAGTAGGACTCACAATAATGCTGTATCTTATTACTCAGACCTGGCCAGTAAAACCTTCTGGCAATCCTGGCCAAAGTCTTTTTAGGTCCTAAATAACCTGCCCAGGGAAAATTATGGCCCAACTTTAGCACCTGTTCAGTGAGTTCCTTTGATACAACCAATCTTTCACCATCATCTGGATTTGCCTTATAATACAGCACCTGATCTCTGAGAAAATAGCCTTCCCCTTCAACTTCACCCTGCTGCACTACTACTGCCCGTTCAAGGCAGCCTTGCAGTGATTCATCCTGTTTTTGACATTGTAAAAAAAAAAATCACAGCAGCTCTCAGCATCACAAGTTTTGTAACTTGTGGATGCTGTCCCTGTCCCTATCATTCTTCCTAACCTTTTCTGCCTCCTACCTTTCCTCCCTCTGCAGGACTGTCTGCAAGATCCTTGACAAAGTAAAGTAACTCAGAGAGAGCATTAATATCTGCCTCCACTGACGGTTGGCTTGGGCCTTGAAACTGTGGGACTAGATCCTGAACCTGAATTTTTCCATATTCTGATGCTGCTTCCGGCCTGGTCCCTGTATGCCCCCCCACCCCCACTGGATCAATTTCGTAAGGATGGGAATATCCTGTCCCAATATCACCTGTCGGGCTGTCTACTAAAACAACCCCAAGGTAAGTTTGCCCTGCTACATCCTAGTATACAACTGTTACAGGATATATTTTATGGTCACTATGCAAACAGGAAATAGCTAGGACTGGCCTCCCTAGGGGAAATTCTTTCTGGAGTAGTGATGGGTGTATTATTGTCTGACCACTACCACTATCATAGAAATGTTGGGCTAAGTTACCATTGATACTAACTGTAGTAATCTGCCATTTTATTTCTGAATGACCAACATTCTCACAAGGGTAAGGAATAGTGGAAAAATACACTGCTTTAGCTTTTCTGAAGCTTTTCTTCTGGCTTAATGTGTTCTTTCTGACCACAGTAAAAGCAAACATGCTTAGCAGTAGTCTTTGTTTTAGTAAGAGTCATAGATTTTTCAACTGGCTTAGCTGGTTCTGACTCCCTAGGACCACATAACACCCCAGACCCCAATGGCTTACCTTGTGCAGCAATGGCCTTTGCTGGGGCTTCGAGCTGGTAGCTCTTGGATACTTGTTGGTCTTCCAGGAAGATCTCCAATATTTGAGTTTCCTCCCTCGTCGAATGTGGATCCCTCTCCATCACCCACACTCTAAGCTCTGAAGAGAGGATGTGGCAGAATTGCTCCAGAATGAGGATTTCCCCCACCTGCTCCTTGGTCCTCTTCTCTGGAGGGATCCACTAGTCCTTGAGCCTATTATAGAATTCTCTCAGGTTTTCGTTGGGGTGGATGTGTGGCTCTCCAAACATCTGTTGAGACCTCCTCATTGATTTTATATTTGGCAAGAATGGTCTCTTTAACCTTGTAGTCAAAGGTGTCCTCTGGTTCCATGGCCACAGATGTTGCTCAGGCCTTCCTCGTCATCTATGGAATCAGCCTCACTGCCCAGTTAACCTCCAGCCACTGATAGGCTGCTTCCAGGCACTCAGTGGTTAGGTACTGCTCAGTATCATCACATTCTTCCAGTTTGAGAACCACTGGCTGTGCCCCTTCCCTACCTATTAACTCACTTTGGGTGCTGAGTTGGAAATACCTCTTGTGGTGGTGAGGTGTTTTGGTCCCCCCCCCCACCGCCTCTGCTGCATCTTTAGCCCTGCGTCACTGTTTTTTTCTCTAACCTTTCACTAGGTCACGCTGGTCATGTTGAATATGAAGACACTGCTGCAACATGCTGGCAAATGAGCTCATATCTGCAGGCTCTAGGTTCTCCAACCCCAGACATTACACCATGGGCCGCCCACCTGCAGCATTCTCTTCTAGACCGTCTTTCCCAGCATCCACCTTTGGAGCTCTAGAGTTGATCGTAGGTCACAAACTGCCAGCTCTATATGCTCCATTTGCTCCATCAATCTGGAAGTGTCTCATCCCACTTTTGACACCAAATGTAAGGTTTTGATGGCATAATCCTCCATAAAACAGGATGACAGCTGGGGTATTTGAGCTGTTCAGTGGTTCAGGTTCAAACATTTACCAGGAAAACCACAGTCTCACCCAAACTCTGCAGTATGTGGGACAAAGTTTTCAGGTGCAGCAGAAAGTATAAACTCCCCTCACCCATCCACATTAACTAAACCCACACCATTACATAGTGAAGGGGCCCTCAGACAATCCCAACACCATTTAGAATATAGATTCACAATTAACATTCCTCTATACTAAATGTAAGGGACTTAAGTATAGTCGAATGCAGATTAACACATACACTATCTCCCCTCTCACTCCCTTCCAACATGGTACAGTCTAATACGATACTTTGGAACTGCTGTATTCCTGGGGCAGCACTTTCATCTGTGCACTCCATGAAAACCACACCCCTGGAAGTTCACCTCAAAGAGAACGTGGTTAGCAGGGTATCAAAAAAAAAGCAACAAACAAAAGAAAACAAACTTCCTGCATTATATAGTATCATTTTGTTTGTTTGTTTTGTTTCCTCTCCTACAGCATTTGTTACAGGGGACGAGGCTCTTCTCCATCCTTCTTTGTAGTGTTAATGAAATTCCTTCATAATAAAGGTGTTTTGTGGGGGGGGTGTTATATAAAAGTTCATTTAGATTAAAAATGAAGTACAATATGTAGAATTGTAAGCAGCCTAGTTCACAGCTAAAGGTTTAAACAGTTCTTTAGGAACAGCAGTCCGCTTATTACAACAGTAGTTTCGTTAGCTGGGATGCTGGTTTGGGAATTTCTTTGCCCTGATTTTTCATTAAAACAATGGTCAATTATTGCTGCCAGCTGAGAAAACAGGACTGCGGTGACTTTACAATTCCTGACTTAATTGCCCTTATCACCATCTTGGTTTAGCAGGCATTATTATGAAAGGTATTCTTTTAATGGCAACACAATTTCACAGTTAAAGTCTCTGTATAACATTTTTAATTAGGTTATGATTTAAATATATGTTTGCTGTTGCAGTTTTTGATCATTTATTTGAGGACAGGACTGCGGTGACTTTACAATTCCTGACTGCAAGCTATTGTTTTGTCTATTTTATGTTCTGTACATTGTTTTATATATTTTTTGATAATGAGCTTATAAGTTTTTTTTAATAAGTCTATTTCTCTTATTTAAAATAGGCATTACCATGCACATTCAAGCATATAACTCTAAAGTCTAAAAACTGCACTGAAAAACATTCAGACACTATGAGCACCTGTATTATGAAATGTAGTGTACTGTGGATTATTTGTCACTTTAATCATCTAATGTAAGACGGGAGGGACAGAATCCACAGTCCTTTGCAAAACTAAATTCAAAAGTGTATCTGATGTAATACCAAACTACAGTCTTGGAAATTTCATGAGATACCTATTTGATTGTCTTGACTTAAATTCTCAATGCCTCCTATTAGATTAGGTAGAAGAGTGGCTTTTGTCCCTTGGAATCACATTAATATACCCTGAAGAGATCTCTTAATGACAAGTAGAGAAAACAGCAATGATTGAAGGCCACTGGTTTCTAAGTGTTCTATTAAGACTTGAAGATGATTAAGATGCACATTTCATACCATACTGTATATAGAAGTACCACCCTAAAGCAGCATGCTTCCATGCACCAGTGAAGTTGCAGCTTAAATTCATATCCGTCCGGACTTCAATCGATATACGCCAACCAACCAACATTAAAAACACTCAGTTAACGTGAATAACACTGATCATGTCAGTACAGTGCAGTCTGCTAGGAAACCCTTGATTCTGACATAACCAGTTCCCCCCAAACACCCTTGCACACCATGCATACCCTGTTGACATTGGTCCCCATTGCAGGACAGTGTATGTTGCCACACCACAAAAACTACTTAGGAACTGTGGGAGGACAGTGATAAAGTGCTTACGTGGCCTCAATATTCCCCAGTTTCAAATCTGTTTGCATTTATGGGATGTGCTTTAAAAAATTACGATTCATGGAGGCCCCATCATGGTTTAGATTTGTTTCATCTGTTGAGACAGAGACACACAACATCTGTGGGATATATGGCCTACCTGTAGTGTGTAGCATAGTGTCAGTGCTGGATCCTTTGAGTTGTTGTGGTTGCAAGGAGGGGTTTTCAATTTCTGAAATAATGTTTTAATGGGTTACAACATTTCACTGTGGTGAGATGATCAATGTTATTCATTTCACCAGTTAGTGGTTTTAATATTGCTGATTATTGTTTTTAGCGACTGATAGAGAACTTAAACACCTAAAGCAATGAACTTCTGATGGACTAACACTTCAAGTTTGGATGTTGCTTCAAAGAAGCTTCAAATTCTGAAACATGGATTCCTCGTGATGAAAATCTATACAATCAGCACAGTTTGTGCATTTTTATCATAATTAGTGTATGAATTCTTGAGTTAAAACTAAAAACTTAATAGGTCACAGTTACATTCACCTTTTGACCCCTGATCGATTAAATCTTTGGAATTCATCCTTGAGTCCAAGAGAGTGCTGTGCCAAATTTGAAGAATTTCCATCCCCCTTGTTCACAAGACTGAGACAGATAGACAGGAAGACAAACCAAAAACATAGTGCCTCCAGCCAATGCTGATGCCAGCATGGCAAGATGTCTATATTTATCAAGCTAGTCAACCCAGTCAAAACGCGACCGTTAAGGTTTATCCGCCAAAATCCCTCATGGTGGCAAAGTATATAATCTCTGGATTGGTTTGCATTTTTTGTGGTGTAGATTGGACTCACAGTAACTAATATATGGCTGAAAATATGAATATCATTTTTTTTTAACATGGGCTCCCTTTACAGCTGTAAGGCTGTAAGCTTAAAGGCGTTTTCTGTGATCAGACTGCAATCGGATCAATCTTTACCACCATAAAAGTACAGTTGTAAATATAATTAAGGACAAAGGACAGATTGTGATCCGATTTGGGAGACCACTTCTAATTGTGGTCGGGGACCCATTATGACCACATTCAACCCAAGTGTAGACGCAAATACGTCTAACAGCAGCATAGAGCCACTCACTCAACAATGCAACTTCACAGGAGTTCTGTGGAGATCTGCCTGCCTGAAGTGAAGAGTGTGATCGACTAGCGATCGGATCTTGATGCGGACACCCAAGACGCATGTTAACCAGGTGTAAATGCAAGTGGTCAAACACCATCTATTGCATTCCAATCACAAAAAAATGCATTTTATACTTGTAAAGGTTGACAAAAAGCACCACCTGGTGGCTTGTTCTCATGTCAGAAACTGTTGAAAATCTTACAGATATCTGCTTATGTGCATAAATGAAGATTCAGTTGCCTTAACGCCTCTGCTTGGCAAATAATTTCATAATTCTCCTGTTTTCAAGAGATATAATAATAGTGAACAAGCCAGTAATATTCTAATGAAATCTGAAAACAATTGGAAAGGTGTTCACCCGTTCAGTCTTCTTTTAAGGCGGGTGTCTTTTGTGTCTGCAGACCACTGATAGGAATGTATAGCGAACTAAATCACACAACTCCCTGGACTCCTTTAAATTAGTTGAGAATAATTATAAATTTAGTGGGCATGGGTGTGTGTGTTTGAAGATGGGCTTCGAGATATCCACCAGGGGGATGTGTGCAGTGCAGAACAGCTTTTAATAGAGAAAACACAAGCACAAGCCTGGAAGAGGTGGTGGTGGTGGTGGGGGGGTCTAATTGTTTGACTCTCAGAATCAAATGGGAGGTGATTTACGGAGGGCCACATGATAGAATGGAAAATAAAAAATAAAGCACTGCTCTTTCCCCCCTCTTGTCTTTCTTTCATCGGCCCCTACTGAGAAGAACGATCTGTCACAGGCTTCATGTTGAGCCGGCTGATACAAACACTCACACAAGCATGCTTTCTTTCTCTCTCTTACAAACACCCACACAGAATTGCACCACTCCGTTTTCACCAGACTGTTGTTGACTCTGAATGACACCCCCCATTTCAATTACTGCCCCTCTTCTGTGCCTCCAGCTATCTCTCAGGCTGTCTCTCACACACCAACCACCCTCGAAAACACCGAATTGAGGATTGCGTCCGCACTCATCACAGGGTGGGCTCTGTATTCCAACTGGAACATCAGCGAAAATGATGATGAGTCAGCTGTAGTCATCTGTCATGTCTCACAGGGCTATTAAAGGTCTGAAATGAAACTCAGAGGGCCGAGGGAAAGATCGACTGTATGATGGTTAGATGGGATGAAGTCCAAGCTTTAAGATCGGTGAAATGTGGCCATTTTGACAGTTCACCACTCAGAAAATGTAACAAGAGCTGTCAGTCATCCTGAAACTCGCCCCTGAGCAGTATGTGTCTTTTCTGTCGAATTTATGTGCTGAGAGTCTTTGAATGTCTTCTCGTTCAAATTTGATTGTCTTTTTTTATACTCTTTTTGCTAGGTTTTTCATATGAAGTGAAGAGCTAAAGGGGGGCATTCCATTAGAGCATCATGTGTCTTGTCATGTTGTCATTTACTGATATAGTTTGCTGGGAGTTTTTCTGCACTGAGCTTACTTGAGCCCAATTGTGACATATTAAATTGAGTTACATTTAGAATAGTTTAAACATTCAAATGTCCAAATTATACCAATAAATGCAGAATAATTCACTCTGGGTACACTAATTAAAGGTCCTGTGTGTGGGGTTAAGTCTCACCTGCTGTAATGGCAGCTCAAATGTGAAAAAAACAGGAAAGCTTTGTTTTCCATTCTGGATAAAACATGATGCAACATTGTGGCTACTTCTCAATTCCTGGTTTCATGTGGTTATACACTATAAAAACATAATCTTTAATATTTAGTCCCATTTCTATAAAAATGGATCCCCATACATCTGACAACACCAGGCATTTAATAACTTAGGCAATGCCATACATTTTGCTAAAGTGGCAATTCACTGCTGTGACCTTTCTGCAACAGACTGTAGAGAGAAACAGTATGAGCACTGTAATCATATTAGTGTCTTTTCACATTCATTTAAGAGAAACCTGAAGGGGAGAAATGAGGAAAAGCAGGGCAGAGGTGGGGAAAAGCCTTAAGAATATAAAACAGTGCAGCAGTGAAGATGATTATGAAAGGAATCTTGTTTGCAAAATGGTGCATGGAAAGAGGAAAACAGATGGATTATAATGGAAAGTAGAAGGAGAGACATCCAGCGTATCCAGGTGTGTTAGGCATGGGCAAGGAAAGAAGGAATGTTACAGAAGGTGAATATAGATAGAGCACAAATGGCTTCTTGATGCTCCAGTAGACACACACACATGCAGACTCACATGTGCAAGGTCATTCGGCGGTCACACACAACGGCCTCTCTGGTATCACCTGTTTACATGTGCACATGCAACCTATGATAAACAAAGACAATTATTCAGCTATTCCACATCCATAGTAAACACTGTAAATTGATGTTAAGGCTATTGTTTGTTCATAAAAATAATTGTTTTGGACTTTGAGATTTTGGTAAAAGAAAAAAAAAAATAACTACAGGATGTGAACATTGTGTAGAATATTAATTTCAATCATTTTAAATTTGCCTACATTTTTTTTTTCAACACATTCCATTTTTTCATGTGTACTCTGATTTGAAGTTTTAAGACTGCGATGTGGAACAAATAGAAATGAGTGCAAGGTTTGCTCCATGGTTGTGTCTCCGCAAGGAAATACGACCAATTTGTTTAATGCTCAGATATTTAAACACAAGGCTGTTCATGGATAATTGTTTTGTCATGTCGGTCTTCCTCGTTTGGCTCTTGCAGTTGTTGATAACACTCGAAGAGCAACTTTTCCTGCTGGGATTGACTCTACCGGCCTTTCACCATCTTTGGGGACGTACACACACATCTACCTCTGGCCAGAGCCAACAGGAAAACCTTCTTGCAGAAATGACCCATGACCCAAATACTAATGTTTTAGTACAGAGGAGGTGCAAAAGTCTCTTTTACGTGACCACTTCAATTCCAATAGCCTCACAAGGAATTCACACCAAAAATAAATGACATACCCCAGGTGGTTAAAGCAACCTTTCTTTGGTTAAAGTAAAGACACTTCTGTTAGGGTTACCTGTCCAACTTGTATCTCTTAACATATACTGAAGAGCCTTAAAGATGCTTCTGCAAGAAACTGCTGCAGGACGAACTAGGCCCTTTGGAGGTCCAGATGGTGGATCAGCATGCATTGCTGTCTGAAAGAGCTCTTGTCACATGGCTTTAAATCAACAGAACAGAAAAAAAACAAACAAAAAAACCCTAAACTTTTTTCTATTAAATAAAACACTGGAATTGAAATGAACTCCATAACATTGTCAGTAAAAGTAATCATATCAACTTTGTAACTGTTAAATGCATTACATTGGTATTTTATTTAATATGCATGTTTAGTGAGAATTAAAAAAAAAAAAAAAAAAAGTGCCATAATGATGATGAACTAAATATTGCAATTTAATTGCTCATATTCCGACTTATTTTGCCAACAGTGACTGAAGAGTTTGCCAATAGTGAAAATTCCTGTTTCACCTGTAACCTGGAGGTGAAATTTAATAACACTGAGTAAATAGATTTTCTTAGGTCATGA
>KV751361.1:904197-914435 GCA_001698575.1 Mola mola
CGGCAAAAATGCAGTCATTTCCTGTAAAAAAAACCACCAAAACAAAAAAACAGAACATAACAAAAAATCTCAGCAAATCTTAGCATCAAGTGACAGAAGTTGGCCATCATATACGGTAAGGCAGAGACTCGCTCTGGTGTTTGTGTTGTGAATTGCAACAGGACAACAAACCTTGTGAATGGTGAAGTTTTATTCTAGTCGCTCTACAGAGAGAGGGAGAGAGAGAGAGAGAGAAACAGTGCCACTGTACATAAAAGCTCCTGTGAAATTCACACAAAAAATATTGTTTTTACTCTTTATCATGTGTAATTCTTCATGATGATGTATTCCAGTATGAATTTACAAGCGATGTATACAGGTGTCATTTCTAAATATATTCAAAATAGTTCCCTAAAAGTCTTTGAGGAAGTATTTTTTGTTTGTTTGTTTGTTTGTTTGTTTGTTTTTTACAAAAAAAAGCTCTATTCTTACAGCAAAACATAAAGAAAAAGGTCTCGTATCTTTGGAGGGATAGCAGACTCAAAGTAGAGGCTTGCCTCGTTCTTTTGTCTTCTTTGCAGTTGAAGTCCTGACTACGGATGAAGGAGAGGGAAGAGAGAAGCAGAGCTGGTGATATAGTGTTCTCACCTGCCATTGGAGGACGAGCAAGGACCTCCCCGCCATACCAAACCAAGCCCTGACCCCTGACCAGCGACCCCACAGGGGAAAACGTAGCCTGATAATGACACGTCAGCTAATGAGGAAGTTGCACTACAGGGTCAGGTCCCCTGCCTTCTCCCCCAAAAAAGCAGCAGCATCTTCATTGTGTTGAACATAGGCCATTTTTTTGTCTCTCAAATATGTATATACTCACACCTGGTTGCAACGCAATAGTGATCATAACATTGTAACAAAAATAATTGACAAAATTAAAAGAAACATAAAACATTAAGATCGTTACATCATGGGGTTGCATGCCATCACCTCATTATTTATCATTAAATGTAATTAAAATACATTTTTGTCATTAAAAAGAGCAGGGTTGTCATCACAAGGGTTGTGTGTGTGTGTGTGTGTGTGTGTGTGTGTGTGTGTGTGTGTGTGTGTGTGTGCATTTGAACATAAAACAGCATCAGTTTACATGACAGTTCTGTAAAAGTTGAAAAAAGCAAACAAATCATGAGTTCATAAAATGCGAGGGTGCCTTTTGATATATATATATATAGACTTTTTTTACATGTGCATATTGTTCACTCGTCAGCTCACGCAAGCAGCATGTGGAGATAATCGTGATAGTAATAATAATAAATATGCAGATAAGATGCAAAGAAAAACAAAAGACAAATGTTGCTCATCAGTCAACTCTGGGTAAGCTGATTGGCGGATTGGGATGCTTGGGTAGGTTTGCTGCAGTATTCCAAGAGTACAAAAGGGCGATATGAGCATGAATGTTAAAGATTGAGTTTCACCTGAAACACAATGGCTAACATAGTTGACTGCTGTTAAAAACCATGGTGAGGAAAGAGAGAGATTCCTGTTTGAGTGTTCCATAAAAAGGGCAGCTTTTTACATGTTGAATGTTTATGCACCATCCTCCATTCTATTAAGGGTGCTCAGCGTCACACAGCACACTCCTCACTGAGCAAAACCATCTAATTCCCTTCCAGCCATCCCTTCTTTACCACCTTCTGTTCCTCTTTTTCTTTTTCTACTTGGGTTGCATGAGCTTGGACCAAGAGCTGAACTGGAAGACCTAGGACTGGTAAACATCGAAGGAGAAAAATTTGATTGCGACTACTATAAATCATTTTGTTGCTTTCTTTTTTTCTACATTTTTAATGTTTTTCTATAAAAATCTGTGCCGCATCATTTTCTGTTGCTACTGCTGAAGCTCCCCCAAAATGCACAGAATCATCCTGAGGTATTTGATACAATTTGGCTTTGTGAATCCAATCGATCAAGCAAAAAGCAAATCAATCTGTCAGTAAAACTGGATACATGACTTTTTTAACAGTACATTTTGTACAATATAATGCTACAAAAAAATCTTTTTGTTGGCATGCATGTACAATTAACAGTACATGTGCAAGTCTTTTCTGCTAATTGTTATCAAAAAGAAGAAAAAAACTGTACAAATAAATCAACAGAAGCATTAACAATCAGATTAGGAACCAAATGGTCTAGTTAAGACTTCAAGCTTATCCGAGTTCTGCCATGCACACGCACAACTTAAGTTCACAATAAGATGAAGACATGATTGATGAGCACAAAAACAGTGGAGCCTCCTCAGCTCCTCCATCCCTCTTCCCACCCCACCCAACCAATCCCTCCAAACAATGTAATAAACGAGCGATCTGCTTAAGTCATCTTCAGATCCTTAAGAACCCTGGTTGATCATGGGTCAACAGTAATGGTGATCAGTATTTTTTAACTTAATCCTCACTTGCAGTGGTCAGATACTGCACAGCTATTGCTACACCAGCACACCAAAATTTCAAACCAAATCAAATTAAGAGAAATAGTTCTATAGTCAACCAGCACCCTAATGACGTGTAATGTTGTTCGAGGAGGGAAAGAAGACAGGCAGAAATACAGAAAGGGTCAGTGTTTTCATAGCTAATACCCTGTTTATCAGTGGCAGGGAATTCAAAAGATAAAACACATCAATGCTCAGCCCCTCTCCCAACTCACACAGTTGTCATTTCATCCTCTTCACCCCCTTGTTTATTTCCTCTTTGCTCTTGCCCCTTCCACCATTTTCTTGCTCTTTTACAGGATGAGCCTCAGCATGACACCGCCTTACTAAGTACAAAGGTCAAGGGTAAAGGTTTTGATTGTACATCCATCCACCATATCTGGTAAGACATTGTCTTTTCAAAAAAAATGTAAAGTATGAGGCTGAGAGTGTATTTCTGTGTATTTTGTTGTCTCCGACACACGCACACAAAAAAACCCCAAAAAATAAACCACATGCAAAATAATCTACTACTCTTGATCGTATTTTTCAAACAGCTTTTTCCAAAGCAAATGTGAGAGGAAGGTTTGTAAAACTAATGGCAATTGTTCTACCAAATAAGCAAATGCTAAAACCATACATATAGGATCCAGATGCCAGAATCCCTAATAAATCTTATATTTTTGTAGAATAATTAAAGCATGACTTTGCAAATATTTTTCTATGTGTCACAAGTAAAATGCCCTTCCATTGCCTCAGGTTTTTCCTTCTCTGCTGTCCTGATCCATCAGTCATTTTGTTTGTTCCTTTTTGTGCGTCAATCTGTAAACAGGATTCATTGATAGCACCTACAGTACTCTCTGCTTCTCGTCACTATTTTGTCCCTCACAAATTTCGACCAAACGCACCAGTACCTAACTGTTTGCGACTACTGGAAATTTTCACTCTGTGCCATTTATCTCCACATTCCCTTTCTCCCTCCCACTCCTCTTGCCTTGCCAGGGGTCCCGGTGGCCATATTTCTCAGAGCAACAAGCAGCAGACCGTTGGACTAGCTCACTGTGATGCGTCTGCCCTCTTGGGACGCCTCTATGTCTGGCTGCGACATCCAACATGCCCACCTGGTCTGCCGTTCAAGCCTATTCTTCTCAACTAGAGAGCCCCACTCTTGACGGTAGAGGTGGAAAAAAAGACAAGAAGAAGGGGGAGTTGAAAGAGAGTTTGTCTCCCCTGTCTCCCTTTCTATTTTAATTTCTACCACACTCCTCACAACTTCCGGACACATTTCAATCAACTGCCTTTTTTCCCAGCAAAGTCCTTCTTTACAGTAACTTAGACCATCTCTGTCCCACTAAAAGGACAACATCATTTTCTACCCCATTTTAAATTTAAGGGGTAAACGATTCTGCTCCTGTTTACAACAGGATACTTTTTGGCAATGTGACAGCCATGCTAACTCACTGATACATGGCAGAGAATGGTCAAAAATGATGATATAATCTGCAAAGAGTAGTAGTAGAATTACCACCATACCTTAATGGGCACAAGTTCTTTTGGATTACAGTGTTGTAGAGAAGAAAAATGTGTGGCTATGGCATCCCTTGCTGGATAACATAGTGGATAAATTAAAATACAAACCCAGAGAGGATTAAAGAGGAGAGAACACATTTTTTTTTTTTTAAATCAACTAAACATCTGACTCCAGACTGGGGACTTTTTTATACACCCGTCTATTGTTGAACTGGGCTGAGTTTAGGACGCCACGCTGGGCTGGGTATGCATTAGTCTTATTGGCTGAGTAAGGCATCACATGCTCTTTATTGTACGTGTCATTGGCTATCCGGCCGTCCCGCGAGCAGTATGAGGTGGTGGATTTAACGGATGAGCGTAGATTGTTCGCATCATTGCGTGCTTTGATGGGGGGCGCTCCATGGACTGCTGCGGGTGAAGACACTGCAAGTTGTTTGTAAATATCAGAGGAGCTACGCCCATGGACCAGTCTGCTGCTGGTGTCATCCCTAAGCGAGTGGCTGAGAAAAGGGTTTTCCGAGCCATGGGCTGGGTACAGGGACTTGCTCCTCCTGCTTTCCTCCAGATTGTGGTTAAACAGCATTGATTTGGATCCAGTACCAAACAGTTTGCCAGAGTAGGGACGCATGCTGAACAGGTTCGCATAGTGCGAGTCAGATGTTGAGTCCAGGAAGCGATCCTTCTCCTTGAGGCTGACACTGCGTGCTGGTCGCCCCAGGTCAACATCCTTGGACTTTTCTAGCATGATGTTGTCAAAGGAGTGCTGACGACTCAACCTCAAGCGATTTCTCTTTTGGACATGCGGCCCATCGGTCTGTGGCCAGTAGAGACTAAACATTTCATCTGTTTGCTGCTGCTGTTGGTGGTGCATGGAAGGACTGACCAAGGGGTCAGTGAGGAGCTGGTCCTCAGTAATGTCATACAGGTTTGCTGAGTGGAGGCATGCTTCACACCGATTATAGGGTGAGCGTGTGGCAGAAGCTGAGGCAGATACAGTTGGGGTGTACGGCCCTCCTGGTGGGTAGCTAGCAGTCACCTTTGACAAGCAGGAGCGACAGTGAGTCTGTTTGTAGCGATCAATGGATTCATGGGGGGACAGAGAAAGGTTTTTCTCTTTCAGACTGTAGTGTTTCGAGTAAGATGAGTCTGGTATAAGATCTGAATCGGTGTGATGCAAAGGCGAGGAGTTCAGGTGAATGATAGGCTGCTCACACTTCCTGTAGTTGTCACTGTGGTCGGAATAAATCTCAGGACATTCCAGATCATCAGCAGCAAGGCCACGACTCTCGCGGTAGAGCATTGGGTCTGAATGTAAGCTCAACTCTCGATCTGAATCGATTGTGTAGATTTTCTCTCCTCCTCCTCTTCCAGGTTGGTTGGTTACGTTGCTGACCTGCTTAGTCTTTAAGTAGGACAGCTCCACCTCACTGCAGTCTCTTGGGTATTTTGACGTCACCGATCTTTTTTTTAAGTTGTCCTTGGGCTTTAAGTGCTTGTTGTTTTCTGGGTCCTTGTATGAGGCAGCTCTGCTTGAACAGTCGGAGATGTCAGAGTGGGCTGTATCCTCAGGGAGGTAGCGCTGTGTCTTCATTGACATTCGTGGGTCTGGCATTAGCATGTCAGGCATCGGAGGGGGCCCAGGTGGCACAGAACGGAGCGTGTCCACTGACTTTTTCCACAGGGTCCGGGGCGGCTTTGCATTCGTCTGGACTGCATCAGCATTCACTGCCACCTCTACTGTGTTGGGATTGGCATCATTCAAGGTCAAAGGATGATGGCCTCCCTGGAAGATGTAGTTGTTAAGGTGGTCTTTGTGGCGAGTGGCAAGATAAGACTGCAGGTCACCAGTGTCCCCATAGATCATATCTTTTGGAGCATAGCTTCGGTTGTCGGCATAGATGAAGTTGCCCTTCTCTGCCATCATGTCCATGATCATTGGGCCAGCTGAGTGCATGAACTCACGTTTGGGTGAGTTCATGTGGGATCCACTCAGGTTAGACATGTTGGACATTTGTTTGGCTGACTTAATGAGCTTAAGCATTTTGTCTTGGGGGCTGAAGTCCAGATCTGTCTTCTTCTTCATGTCAATATGAACTCCATGGATGCAACTCCAGATTCCCTGCATGGTGACATAGGTATGAAGTGGAATGGTGGCAACAGTAAATTAAAAAAAAAGGTAATACAAAAAAATGAGTGGGAGAGTGAAGGAGGAAAAGTAATGAAATGGAATGAGAGAGTGGGATGAGAGGGATTGGGAGAAAATGAGGAGACAAACAGCATTCATTACTTATCTACTTTGGCCAAACGTATATGTGTATGTGTAAGTCACAATCCATTGAGCCGTTTAACATCTTAAATCACCATTAATACAAACTTCAAATTTAGAAATTAGGGATTGGTATTTTCAGTAATTTGATATTCGAGTAAGCATTAGCTCATGAATGAGTACTCACAAACCTTAAAAACAAAAACATGACTGTGATGTAGAACTAATTTTGGGTCCATGTGTTCCAGTAGGACTCGATGAGATTATTCAAGTAATGTTTCACTACTTGCCCACCTGCACAGTGTGTTTGTGTTGTTTTTGGCTACAATAGTTAATCTCATCTGGTGTTATATGCACCATGGCGGCCATGATGAGGAAGATGATGTCTGGAAATACTTGGACAAGAAAAACAAAATGATTTGATGTGCAGGGCAAGATTTGTGGTGCTACTTGCATAGATGAACTAATGTGATGTTTAACTACATGTGCTTACTGCAAAAGTAGAAAACAGCAGAGACAGACAGCAGGCAGTCTGATCACATCATTTGCTGTCCCTCTTAGCACACGCTGCTGTGAAGATATCAGAGCTGAAAGGGTTGGCCTGATGAAAATGGTGACTGAAGATATGTTCCCATTAGGTTTTGTGGAAGGATTGTTAAGTACAAGCCAGAGTCATGGCGTACATCAACCATGAGCATCGAACAAAATTCAAGGCTGATTTGCAACGTGTCGACTACAAATTTATGGACAGCTCTCACGATGGAGTTGTATTTTACCCTCACTTGATCTCATTTATTCAGAAGTGGGATTTTAATACTGTTGTCCACATCCCACTCCTTGTCAACATCTTTGGGATAGTCCACTATATTTTCTGCGTTGTACTACTTATCAGCACTACATGTCTGTGGGACAGTGATTCTAAAAATCATCAAACTAGTATTTCCATGCTAGTTTAACACCGCACATCTTGCACTAGAGGTTGTTATCATTTTCTTTTTGTCCAAGCGTTACCAGACATAACTTGTCATAGCCAGAGATGTCACGGGGTATGTAATGCCACTGCAGAATGCACACATGCACACAGCACAAATACTTGAGTATTGAAACAATACTAATAAAGATGTCAACAAAGAGCAAAACAAATCATTGATATTCCTTCTTGAAATAAAAATGGTCCTTGTCGTTTACATATAAAAATCACACAGCAACACTCAGTAAAGAGGTAACATATCAATAATCAAAAGAACCATGGATGATTTATTTTAGATGGCCTATTGAAAAAAAACATATATTTATTTTTTTAAAGATATTTATTTTAAAGTACAACTTATAAAACTGTGTTGCACTATATAAAATTCATATAAAACAAAATAACCCGAGTCAACAATGACTTAAAAAATGTGAAACTGGTTTCTATATCTCTGATAAGGCTCCCTTACAGGGACTCTAGTGTTGATATGATACGAAATTTCTAAAACTTAATAGGGAGCATTGGCCTCAGTACAACTGTGAGGGCAGTTAATAAAATCCAATTTTATTCACAAAACATAGAAAAAGAAAAGCTGCCAGAATTTTTGCTTAAAATTTCGTAAAGCTCTTGTTTTATGGCTTAAAAAAAGAGAAGCAAATTCTTTACTGAGTCCACGCCCAGCCTACGAGTCCATCCTTAAAAAGTATTTATGATGTTAACAATTTGGAAGTGCTACTTGGTACGCACCCATTTTTTGCCCTAAATAACTCTTGAGAATGGCTCTGAAATAAATCCGTTATTTCAGGTCACTCAATCTTCACTTGTCCCTACCCACTTCTGTTAACTTTTAAAACACACTCTGCCTCAAAAAAAAAAAAAAAAATGCAGAGTCACTGCAGTGCTTTTAGGGATGCGTGTCCATGTCTTCTGTTTTTGCACACAACAAGGGAGAATGCTGACCTTTTAGCAGAAGGAGAGAGAAGAGATTTATTTACTGTGGGTTGCTATGATTTCTCCCCCGAAAATGCACCAATTTAGAATCTATTTTGGTTTGTATTCAGGGCTGCCTCGTGATACCGCCTCTCGTTTCCAGCCCTCATCCTCTTCTCTCATCCTCCTTTGTGCAGCCCCCCCCCCCCTTTCACCCTTGTTTTACTCAGATTCTTTGTTTAGCAGTGGTGCTCTTCCTTTGCGTGTTGGTGTGGGTGCATGCCTTTCTCTGCTCTCCTACTCCAGTGATAGAAAATAGAACTAAGCGAGCCCTGCCTGACCCCGATAACGCAGTATTATTCCCCAGGACAGTTGCAGTGCTTTATTTCACCTTATATCCTTGAACACGACCACTGTTAACCCAGGCTCAGATATTCACACAGCCACATGTGGGCACACTTACCAGCCTGCTCCTGAGTTGACTAGTGGAGCTAATTCACTGTCTCTGTTAAAAATTTTATTCTGTGGACAGCTGTGGCAGGTTTGTGTTCTCCCAAACCACAAAGCAAGTTAAAGAATGCTTGTAAAACATGCATGTACGTGCAAACATACAGGACACGCAAAACACTCCTTACCCGACTGATGGAAAACAAAAGACCTGGCTTGCCGGTGCAGACTCCAGTAAAACAGTATCTGAGTCTCCAGTAGAAGAGGTGTTCAGAGACAAAGGTAATGAGGGAGAGCCCCATGGCAGTGGCAAGCATGTAGAAGACCCCAGCCATGTTGTCTACATCGAGCTGACTGGACATCACCTCATTCTTCTCATTGTGGCAAATTCCTGTCAGCCACTGAGCTTCTAGTTCTTCCATTTCACCTAAAAAAGAGAGACTTGAGTCCTTTACTCAATGGCTCAAATGAATTGAATGTTAAGATAATTTACACGTTGAAAATACATTAAGTGAGACAATTACAGATGCAACGATTGACCGGTCTGGAACCGGAAATGGACGGTTTTTAGCGTGACTGGCAATCGGCAGAGCAGGCCATGTATTTCCGATTACAAGCCGACCTGTTCAACTTATCTAATTCCTACACTCCATACCAGCTGATATAGAGCGCTGGCAATAAAGCAGCTAAAACAAAAGAAGGCAGCGCTATGCCAACACGGCATCTAGCCTTCCTATTGCAAAAACGTCTCAGCCGCACACACACACTGGCAGACACACCTACATACATTTACATACATTTACATACGTGTAAATCCAAAGTAAAACATGGGAGAATCACTACAAAAAACATTCAGATCTTCAAACCTAAAAAGAAAACACTGTCACCTGGCTGAAAAAGGGTAAGATAAAGCTAGTGCCAACCGGAGCTCAGAGCCAGTCACAAGCCAGGAGCCTCTTTTATCTTTCTTTGTGGGAACAGGGGAGATGTGCTTCAGGAATAACCCCTTCACTCTCAACAGCAATAGTCAAACAGCACACAGCAGACTCCACCTTGGTCCTGAAAAGCTGTGGCCTTTACTCTTGCTCTACCTCACGTTATAGGTATCACAGTGTCCTTAAAGGAGCCACACTACTCTTACAACAGCAGGCTACAGCAAGCACATCCTGAATTAAACATTTTGGGTAAGGCTAATACTAAATCTTAAATAGCTGCCAAAATCAACATTGATTTGGAAATTTGCAACCTGAAGTCTTTTTTTTATTTTCTATTTTCTCTATCTCTGGCCATGTTGTTTGATAGGTCAAATAGGTTATTTTAGTGTTAATCAAATAAAGGTAGAGTGCTTAAAAAAAAACCCAAAAACCTTCCCTCGGTTTCTTCTGAACGCAACTGGACTTCTTGTAGTTTCTTGAAGATGATTCACCTCTCATCCAAGAGGCTTCCCCTCCCTCTCTGGCTTTGTCTGTGACATTTGGCGCATGGCTAATCCAATCTGTGTCAATCAGGGCTGGATGATTGAAGCTGCTTGTGAGGAAAGACAAATATTATGGTGGTGTTCAATAGATGTCTTGAGGGTGTAGCTTAACTAAGGCATCATAGTTAGTTAGTTAGACTTCTAACTAAAAGAACACTTCTTTTGGAGTTTGGAATGTGATAGA
>KV751361.1:914482-934927 GCA_001698575.1 Mola mola
TCTCTTTTTGTAAAAAAAAAGGAAAAAAGTCAAGTGCATTCAAGGAAAAATGGAGAGCTGTGACTGCCTGCCTCCACTCCAGAGACAAGTAGTGCTGAAATTCAAATTGTGTTCTCTTCACGGCAGTCAGACAGCTCAAGCAATAAGTCTGGTCACCAGTCAGCTGGAACACAGCGACTAAGGTATCTACAAGTTTCATCTGCACTTTGAGGGAACTTGGACCGATTCTTATTTGAAGCAACTTCCAGTTGAGGACTCTCGCCTAATGTAAGTTTCTTGGAGCTTATCTGCACTTTGAAATAACTCTACCTTTACCTCTTAAAATGCCGAGCAGAAATAGTGTCTGCTCTCAGCTGAATGACATTTATGTCTGCAAGATGACAATGTGCCACATTGCCATATATTCCTCACGTTCCTGAATGAATCTTCTCCTCCTCTTCTCTCTGTCTGTGGAAAGCTATATGCTGTCCACCCGCAATGCGTCCATCTGCACGGGCAATATCTGCCAAGACACAGAGTCCCCGCCATCCATCAAGGACCTGCCCTCCTCTCACTTTGAATCTTTTCTCCCTCTTTACCTGAAGGAAACTCTTGGCTTGTCCCCCTGTCATCCCGTGCCTTCCACCTTGTCCACTCTCTCATCCTTTTATCGCTCCTCCCTTCTTCTCTTCTCATCTCTCATTTTTTCCTCACTTTAATGACTTTTTAATCTCTTTGAAATGAGAGGTTTAAAAAGTCATTAAAAAAAAACAAACAGGCGAAACAACACTGGAGCTTTGAGCTGCTGCAAAGATGAAAATCCCTCATGACGTTTTGAAAGATGGGGAAAAAAACCTCCAAAAATAAGACGACCCACTGTGATTAGTAACAGAGAGAAAAAAAACAAAAAACTAAGTGAAACAAAACATAGAGTATTATTTTTGTCATAAACTACACAGCATTAAAATGTGTTTGAGTGCTGCCTGTTCTCTTTGCAGCTCCAATAAGATACAGTTAGAGAGGATTTTTATGACACCAATGCTCATTTAATCAACTACAGTCTACTTAATGTGAGTGGCTGTGAACACTTTCATCAGCAAAATGCTTTTCATGTAAAATTTAAATGAATCTGTCACCGAAAGCAGGAGCTGTCATGCGTTCTCTTCGTTTTGAGGCAGGAAATTGTTTATGTACAAACAAATTTACAGCAATAAAGGAATGTGGTGATTCAGAAAGAGTAATGCACCCACACACACACACACACACACACACACACAGATGTTGTGCTGCAGAGAAGAATACATTACAATAACTTAAACAGTCTGCCCTCTGTTTAGAGCAGCCTTTTGTATCGAGAATAACATCAAAAGACTATTTATACTTCTCTCCTTTTCCTTTGTCCTGTCAGCAGAAATGTTTGTTTATGTGGGAGCGCGCATGAATTACAAAGCCCTGTAAGGAGTAATGTAACCTTTTGCCTTCGTAGACAGTGTTGTACACTTTAAAGGTGACACATGCCGTGTTAAGTGTGTGTCTCACCGTCTCCAATTATGGCCAGGATGGCCAGATCCACCTGTCGTTTCCAGTAGGAGCCTTTCTGCAGAGCGATGCCATAGCCAGTGGTTGCAAAGATGTATCTGAGCAAAGCACAAACACAGAGAATATCTTAACCTTTAAACACATCTCTATCAGATGGGGTTATTGTGCTTATACATACTTCTAAGGAGACACCTTTATATCTGTGTGGAAAAAGTAGGTCCGAGGTACACAATCAGTTAAGAGAAATTTCATGAGAGAAGCAGTCCAAGACTCTGATCCTTAAAGATTACGTTTGCTTCTTGAAATATGCCTCATATGTAGATGTTATGTTGTGTACCAGCCACAAAGAGCTCCCATGTTGGAAGGGACGGCCTGCTGTCTGTGCTCAAAACATTAAAATGCATGTGCCGAGGTTAAGGACTGTACTTTGTGTCACTGTTGTGGCCCTGCAGCTCAACACACTGGCACAAACAAAGAGGACATTTTGTGTTAAAAGGCCTGGAAGATCGCTGAGTTGAGATGTCTAACTAAAAGTTAATTTTTTAAGTCAGTTTTGCACAGAATTCAGACAGTTCCATTACTGACATTGCAACTAAATTGAGCTTTATGCACCCAATATTTAGAGGAAGAACAACTGGTTATAGTTGATGATAAATAATGAATAATGATATCAAATGAATAAAATGTAGTTTTAAGCCAGATATGTAGGTATCCTTAATTGTTATGAATATGATCTTGTGCAGTCACTGCTGGCGAAAACAGGGGATGACTAAGGCATAGCGGGGCACTTAAAAAAAAATAAAGTTAAATCTCTTTTTTTTGTCTTTCAATTTTTTCATTTGTTTCTGCAAACAAACAAGATATGAGCTGTTCATTTCTGAGCTGCAAACAAGCTGCCACTTGGCTTTAATGGAGAACAAAACATTCACTCATTTCACACAAGTGATTAAAATCATTGAACAGTATTGCTCTTGTTTTTATCTTGTTTTAACCAGGTGAGGTTAATGTTGTGACGCTGTGATAAATCTGTTATCAGGCCCTTTATTCTATTTTGTGTTGTCATGCTTTAAAATAAACTTTACCAAACCAAAATTCCCTCAAGAGCTCAAACAGTAAATAAGTAAGCAAATTGTGGCACTTAGGAGCAGAACAAGGAGAGCGGCTTCCCCCGTTTTTGGCCCATATTTTATATTTACTGTACAGACATGAGGTTGCTCTATCTTCTCATCTAACCTTTAACACAACTGCAAATAAGCAGCTTTTCCAAGATCTTACACTATGAGTATTACAAATATTTGCACATTTTAAATATTGGCACACTATCTAAATATTGGAAGATCAGAGAATCAACAGCAAGAGTGTCTTTAGTTACCCGCTGCCAATGGTCACCAGCTTACATCCCTCGTCTCTGCCAGCCATGTAGTTCAACACTGCAGCATCGTAGATAAAGGCATCCAGTTTACTGCAGTGGGAGAGAAGAAAATGGAGGGAAAGCGACATAAGAAGAAGGGAGGGCATGAAGACAAAGCATGAGGTCTTTCAATTTCTTTAAGAGAGTCAGTGAAAGGTGCACTGGAGGAGCCACAAATCACAAGAGGGGGCTTATTTTTCAAAGTGTGTTTGCAGATCAATTCTAAAGTGTTAAATCATCTCCAATAGGAGTGTAACCTCAAGCGTTACCAAACACAGAGGACACGGTGGGGAGTGGCTGCCGTTCGATATGGCATTCGCTGCTGCTGATGGGACCTTGGAGGCACGTGGACGACCTAAACAAACTTTAGACAGACACAAACGTTTACACTGTCTCTCTGACTCTCAGTCTGCCCCTGTCCACACACACACACATGCGCACACAAAGAAGCTAGTTGCAAAGTGGAACGTACAAACCAAATTATCCCAGACGCAGACTGACATTTTCAATGTAACTGATAACATCACTTACCGCTGGTCTCTTCCTCTGTCAGTGCCCACACACACACACACACACACACACACACACACACACACACACGTGAACACAAAGAGAGCAGCGGTAATAGTGCAGTGAGTGGTTGGCATTTGCTGAATGTCAGATTCAGCCCTCTAACTGAGACTCACAGCCGATAGTTCAGCTAGGTAATTAGTTTAACCCCGCACCGGCTCCATCCACACGCAGGCTGTGCGTCCAAACATGTCAGACACCAGGCGTGAGTCTGTGCGTGGGGGGTGGTGCACACGTGGCTGCGTGCATGTATCTGAGCATGGACTCACATTGTGACAGCTCTAATGGCTCAAAGAGGTGTCCTGCTGTCACGATCTGTCACACCTTTACTGAATCCACCTGTGCCTTTAAACGTAATATGTTACACAGCAGCCATTTTAGCGTGACTGTAAATCTTATTTTACGCTTCTACGAGGGAACTCCTGCTGGGCTACTCCACAAATGCAGTCCTGACCGCAAATAAAAACATGTCAGGACAAATTAGGTTTACTTTAAGACCAATTTTCAACTTCAGGAAGAAACAATGTGTAATTTATTGCTAGAATTCAGTATCTGTTAAAGAAGGAAACGTATTACACATAAACTGTAATTTGGAGAGATACATGTTTTGTTTTGACGTTTGTTGGAGCCCTTTGCTTTGGAATCACTGCCAACACTATGATCTGATTGAAAATTAATAAAGAGACGCTCACGCTTCTGCTATTAAACGGAGTCATGAATATTCCCCACTCATATGATTATAAAAAAAATATACCAAAATGTTGCTAGCAGAGTGCATAAAATGGCTCCTGAAATGCACAGAAATGAATTTAGCTCCCGCGTGCCTAGTTTTTGGTTCTTGTGGCTGTAACAGATTTTGCGTGTAAAGCCTCTCAGCATTATGTGTGATCAGAGCTAATCCAGCCATTGAGCCTCAAACATCTGAACACCGCAGTGTTGCTCATCTGCTAATACCGTGGAATAGAATTATCAATGAGAGTATTACTGACTACACACACCTGTAGCTCGCTGTTTGTATGAGTGTGTTTTCATTTCTAAACGTTTTACATGTAGTGTTAGTCTACCGGGTCTACCTAGTCTGCTTTATGTTAATACAACAGAGACGACTGAGAGCATTATAGATGCTGGAGAGGTCGAGGCTGTCTTTACTTGCTTACATCCAGTTTACTTATGACTTATGGACGAGAAAGAATTAGCAGAACATCATGACTGCATCGTAATTACGAATCACAAATTACTTTATCATGTTTACTGCGTGTGGAGTTTTGTTCCCCCGTCGCTACCCTCTCTGTGAGGCACCTTGTCCTTCAAGCTGCGAACTGATTGGATCCCAACCCATAGCCATTAACCAATGGAAAAAACAACCTGTCTCCCCTCATCAACCTTTGTTCCTATTCTGCAGGTTCTTTCCACCATTTTCTCCTGTTTATCCTTGAGGTCCCTTCCCTTCCCTTCCCTTCCTGTTGCTGTCCTCTCTTCCCATTTCCCTCTTTTGCTTTTACCCTCAATTTCCCATTCTTTCTTTTCTCCATTGCCCTCCATTTCTTATTCCATTACCACTTTCTTTTTCTGTACTCTCTGGGCACTTTCCTCCTCCCCTGCATCCTTCCATCGTTTCCTCCAATCAGGGATTTGACTTTCTTGCCTGACCCCTTTGCCCTTTTTTCCATGTGATGGTTTGACGAGAGTCCATCTCGCCTCCTTCCTTTTCTTTTCAGGGTCCTTCCTTCTGCTTTTCTATACATCCAGCCCTCTAACATTTTTCCACACTTTTAAACAATGCCTGGTCAGCTTTGTGATTAGACCCTCTCACTCTCACATACACACACTATGGAAGCATGCTGACGACAAAAGATTCACATTCAGAACAAATCATGAGCGCTTAATCCATCTGCAAGTCACGTCCGACACGGGGTTCAAGTCTTTGTCATTGTTATAGCCACAAAAAAGCACAGCAGGTTGGCATATGGTTGATAAGGACATGTCCCTACCACTATTTCAGGAAGCCAGAATTGTCCCAGGCAATATTCAAGCATTATATTTCAGTCATATGAAGTTACCACTTTGCAACATACTGTATTCAGCCTGGTTGTATTTTCTCTACATGTTTTGTTTAAGCTTTAAGTACAGGCTAAAAGAGAAATGAGGGGAGGTGTGTGTCTACCAAAGCTGACAACAAACCTACACGCTTGTATCCAACTCATCTGCTCATTGTAGCTAAGTTCTTTCATGGTATGGTATTTCACTACAGCTATCTTATAAATGTCATCATTCTGAATGCAGTAATAGCCAGTAACCTTTTCAAATAGCTTTGAAGGTCCAGTGTGTGGAAATGAGCAGCATCTAATGGTGAGGTACTAGAATGCATGCAACAGAGCGCTGCTTCGCTGCCCCCTCCCTCTCTAAGCACGTAGGGGAACTACAGAGGCCGTCTGCGTATATTCCTCATTTCAAAGTAATGTAGGTTCACAAACTAAGCACAAAGTTTGACTGCTGACAAAAAACTCTTTGTACCCTTTCGTTTCTGTTGCCTTTTACTGGGCTCAGTCCTCAAGAGTATATAAACGCAAAATGTGTTTAAATGTGCACATTATAGTGCAAGATGGCGCTCTCAGTGGAAGAGAGACTCGCTCGCATGTAAATAAATTGATTATTTTAAGACTCTCATATTTGTTGTGTTTATATAATGCCAAAGATATAGTAAAGACACCTACTCTCTGTCTCTGTTGTCTAGTGGTAGAAAAATCCTTCTTGCCTAGATTTAACTGAGCAGCTGGAAGTCAGAGGAGTCCCAAACGTGAGCAGCTTTGATAATTACGAATGAGAGGACCCCTCTTGCTGCTTCATATGTCGTTGAGAAATACATCTTCAATCATCTGTTATGCTCTATTGCACACAAATCCGATGCATGGTCTCATAGGCTGACCTCCAGACTGAGAAGCGCTCAAATTAGTTTTGTGCTCCCTCAAATCTTTTGTCATCAGTATACTTTCTTAACATCGACAGCCAGCACCAGTGCCGGGATGGAGCTCTGGGCTAAAAATAGCTGATGCTGTTCCCAACGAGGAAGCCCATTCATCCCCAGTCTCAGAGGAACTGTCACGTACACAGACCCAAACACACACACACACACACACACACACACACACGTAACAGCAAGAACATGTAGACTGTGGAGTTTCTTTAAAGATAAACATTTGAACATTTAGGAGGCCATTTTGTGAACTTTATCACAAATCAGTTACCCTGATTTGAGGCTGACGAGTGCGTCCTGGACTCCAGTCTGATGATACTTCACCATGTATTGGTGCATCGCAGGGTAGTTCTTCCTGATGTTTCTCTCTGTGGAGCCGTTTGGAACGGTCCCAAAGCGGAAGGGAGGAGAGTACGCATACGGGTTCTGAAACTGAATAAGAAAAGAAAGAGCGAAAAGGTGACGAAATAAGGTGAGATGATAAAGAAAGGGACCAGAACTAATATGATCTTCTGTAAGACACATTCACACAATTCCAGCTATAGTATTGCTGTCTAACTTCTGGTATTGACAGAAATAATTTTTGTTGCGCAAAAAGTTACCAACATCAAACTAGGGTTGATATGGGCAGAGTTTTACTTATGGCAACATTTATGTTAAAGAGGACACGGTGAGAAAAAATGTGCAAAATGTAATATTTGCTCAAATATTCCCAACATATGTCAATTATTTATTCAATTCATCTGTAGCAGATTGTACATGATATAATAATAATTAAACATTAACCTTTCCTCAATCTTCAGTTAAGAGGCTAATAGCGCCTTGCTCTCTTTCTCTTGCTCTGTCAGAATTTTTAGTTGCTAATCCGATAAGTGTGCAGGTCAAGGGATTTTGTAGCAGTGCATTTGACTCTGTGGCAACAGCGTACCCTCAATCGCTGCAGTGACAATCTGCCCTCAGTGCCGGAAACAGAAAAGGCCTATCAATTAGAGGTGGGTATTATGAGCTCCACTCTAACCACATAGTGATGGTGTGTGTGTGTGTGTGTGTGTATGTGTGTGTGAGTGGACTGAGGAATGGAAAGTAATATTCTCAAAATATTATGAAGAACATACTGTAAAATAATATTACCCATATATCTGGATATATAACATCTCCATTTCAATGTTGCTGCATGTGTCTATACTACACAGTGAATGACAGATTTTTTTTTTGTACATTATCAGCAGCTGTGTTCTTTTGGTTTCTGGGGAAAATCTGCAAAAATAATATGTGCTTGACTGGCAAAGCTAAATTTGCTTACGTGAACTAATTCCATCGTAAATGCATCTACATATCATAGAGTATGTAAATATTTATAGATATGTGTGCATACAGCGTATCTGACTGCACCCATGTGGATTTCTATTGTGTAAGCAGGTCAGGGTGAGGGCGCGTTTGATAAGTCACACCCAGCCGTGCATGTGTTAGTAGTGATGTCACGCAGCGTGTGTGTCAGCATCACAAGCGATAGCCCTAGGAGACACTCGCTCCTCACGCAATCCTATTGTTCCTCTCCTTTTCCCTCATCTTTGCCTCTTTCTTCCTCTTTTAAGGTGCAGCAGACGTTAAAGTTAGAGCAGGGTACGTATGGCTGGGCTCCGGTCTGACTAGAAGGGCACTTCTCTCTTGTTGGGTTAATATCAACCCAACCACGTCTCCAGAGTTCTTTTTTCAGGGGTCATGAATGGGGACATTTTTGCATTTTCAATGCTTATCCATTATATCGAACACACTACTGAATATAGTTCATTGTCTACTCACCTCTCCTCCCCTCACTCTTTTTTTCTCATAAATCTGTGGTTTCATCCTTCTTTGTTTTGCGCTTCTCCTTTTCCATCCTCTGTCTCCTTATTATGCAAGTTCTGCTGTTATATAAGCAAAAGACTCCCTTTTGTATGAATTCATGAGTGTGTATTAGGATCCCCAGACCCCAGACTTCAATGCTTCTGTCTGCTACGGTCTTCTGTCTGCTTCTGTCTTTATGTTATGACATGTCTGCTGTTTTTCTCCTCTGTGAAGTTTCATTTTTGTTATTTGGTATTATAGGAGAACTTTGGTATTTCTAATGAGACCTATTTACAATTCTTTTAGGCAATTACTCCATGATGACGTTTCACTGCAAGGACTGTTTACTTCAACAAGGCTAAACAATGCAACAGCACTGACAAGTCAAAACAAGTCAAAAAATCTGCATTTTTTTGCCACTAACTCAAAAAGTTACTGCAAGTGTCTGATAATGTGGAATAGAGACCTATGGATACTGTAAAAAAAGTTTGCTAAACAAACCAGACATTACTTTGGAATAAATCTACATAATGTGTTGGTGTATATTTGTTGTTGGAGTAATAAAAAAAAAAGAAAGTGTGAGCGTTCTGTACCGTGCTTAGGCACAGAAAGCTTGCTTGGCTCTAGCACTGGTTGGAAGTGGTGTACTTCGGCAAGGTACGCACGAGTGCAAACAAATCATGATAGGACAATATAACCGAAGACCTCCCTCTTCTCCTGCTGTCTTTGCAAAAATTAATCCCTGCATTGCATAAATGATGAGTGTGAGAGGACGCTAGCAGGCAAGTGTGGAGGGGGGACAATTGTGTTTCGTACGGTATGAAACAACTGGGCCAGGTGTGAGTTCACCCTAAGTTGAAAAATACTGTTTTCTACTACTACTAAAATACTGTTTTGCATGAAGTTAGATGACTAAAACCCAGTTGTGCCTGCAGAGTGTGAATTGGGAGCATTTTGCTGTCTTGTGCAACACAGTTGTTGATTTTGGTTGATTTATATTTAATATCTTCTGAGTGAAAGAGACCGCCACAGGTCTTTTTCCTTTATATGTAGCACTGAATTCTAAAATATCTTTATGCAGCATATACAGCCCAATTTTTTTTTTTTTTTATGAAAAATGCCATCTGTCCAGCAACAAAGCAATCCTTTACTGTATGTCTATGGTCTATGTCAGCAACTTCATCCGGTACTAAAATAGGCATTTGGCGTAGAGGAAAAGAACCACACCTCAGATGGGATGTCATGCTTTCCTTGTGCCTGCTGGCTGTGTAAGTAGGCAACTGTCCCTGAAAATGTCAGCTGTGTGATCCTGACAAGCTGAGGCAGTCAAAGGTCAGTCCAAAATGAGAACATTTTTAGGAAATGTTTCTCCGTCATTTGGCTGGATGACCTAATGTCTAAAAGGGTTTCTTCTGTTTGGAAGACCATTTAGCATTTCTCCAGTTCTTTTTCTTCCCCCTGTCTTCCCTTGTGTCTCTCTCCCTCCTCATGCCATTCTTTCCTCCCTACCTCAGCCATCAGCCTGGCCCACATCTGTCCGCCTGTTGTCGTGTACCATGTTGAGCAGCTTGGCCTATTGCTATTCCTCAATCGCCTTCCTGCCAGTTGATTTACCCCTTACTCCGTCCCTCCTCCCTCTCTCCTTCTGCATGTTGTCAAAACTCTCTTTGTCAGTCTCAAACACTCCCTCCTTGTAAGCTTGTCCCAATTTGTCCACCTTTCTCTCCTCAAGATCCCTCTAGCCTTTTGCTTTTCAGTTTCTCTTCATTTGACGTGACCTTGTCCTTTAATTTTTTAGCATGCCCTCTTTCTCCTGCATGGACACGTATATCACTATGTTCCACTTCTTGGGTATGTATTTTTCCTTTTCAGCACGTTATCACGAACTGTACTTGTAGTCTCTTACAATCACATACAGCTGTTGTATGACAGGTTATGACAATTGTCTGAAGAAATGTTGCTTATTAACCAACATATTTTAGCACCGAATATCCATCCTGAAAGACCTGAGCACTATGCTTATTATAAATAAAGCTTTAATTTCAGTAGAACTAAATCTAAACTGCGTAAAGGGCCAGAAAATGTGAAAATGTGATTGTGGATGTGTGAGGAATCACCTCAGATGAAAATTGTGTTATCTACAGTACACATGCCCACTCACGTTGGATGGTTTGAGCATTTAAATCCAAAAGCAACTGCAAATTCTTGCATATTCTTCTGCATCTTTCCTGGTTTTTGCACTGGGAGAAAATGCCAGATGCTACCATTACAGTAATTACAGGAGTATCCATTTGACTTACTCATTTAAATGTCAGATATCACCTGGTGTCATGTATATGCAGCTTTAATTCGAAACATGAGCTGCAAGTACATATGGCTCCTAAAATAGCCACTGAAAGGTAAAATAGTTTTAGAATCTGTTATACATAACAAACTGCTTTTATGCCTTCAAAAGGTTGAGGACCACTCTAAAATTAATAGATATCTCCATCATTAAACTGACGAATGAAAGGTAACTACAATAAAAAGGCAAACTATTTATAAGTTTAGTTTCGTCTCATGCGTCCTCTCAGGATTCCCAAAACAGATGAATACAAGTGTTACGTATACAAACATATGTTGTTTCCAGGGCAAAAATGTTATTGCAACTATTAGTGCTACACACAAACCACAATCTAAGCTAGTCAACCCAACAAACAAATCACCCCCATTTGCATTTGGTTACCTTGTTGTCGGACAGTCCAGTGACTTGGTCAACAAACTCCTCCTGGATCATGAAGGCAGCCAGGTTGGCAGTGTATGAGGCCAGGAAGATGACAGCGAAGAAGGCCCACACAGATACTATAAACTTACTGGTGGTTCCTTTGGGGTTTTGCACTGGCACAGAGTTGTTGAAGACCAGACCCCACAGCAGCCACACAGCCTTGCCCATGGTGAAGGAAGGACCATGAGGGTCTGAAAGACGACATAAGAACAACACCAACATAAGAACACTGGGATACCGGCTTGTCACCACTTCCTGTCCAACTGTGCTGAAAATTATGATTGTGTGCATGTTCATGTGCCTGCTCACCTTTTCCCTGTGCCAAATTTCTGTTAAAACCAAGCGGACTGATGTACTCAAACATGAAGACCGCCATTGCAGTCACCAGTAGGAGCATTACAAACATCATCACCCACACTGATGCACTGAATGGCTCTGGGGAGGAGGAAAGAAAGAAATACAAGACATTAACTCACGTCACACTTGATTTTTCTCAGCTTCATGTAACTTAATTTCACACTTGCAGGTGTAGCGCACCTGCCTGGCTGCTTTTGTGCAGACTCTGGCTCCAAATGACGTCACAAGTGCAAAATGGCAGAATTTCCCGATATGTGGGGTTTATTTTTGTTCAAGGGAGGAAGTGATGGCACGTTGTCCATCTTTATTTATGCCAATGGTGAGCACACACATACAGACAGAGCAATGGGACTTATCGATAACAAGCTGACTCCTGCATGTTCTTAGAGTCCATACATCTCGCCCAAAACACACACTTGCATATACAGAGGTCCATCTCTTATTTGACAGCACAGGAGGCATACAGTATAGGAAGCTCCGGAGTCAGCACTCCTGTCCTCCCATCTGTGCTCACAATGCTGCTGCAGAGATTAGACCTGCTCTGATGTATGGGAGAGCACTGCTGGCACAGGACCGTGCACTGTGTGTCTGGTCTGTGTATGTGTGTGTGTCCTTGGCCAGCATCTATCCTGGAGTTTTCCTGCTAAGTCCTTATAATTGCCACTTCCACAGCGGTAACTGCATGCTGCATACATGTCGCTATGTTACTTGTGTGTGTGTGTGTGTGTGTGTGTGTGTGTGTGTGTGTGTGTGTGCGGGAATGTGTTTTTCTCTCCTCTCTTTCATGCAGTCTTGCTGCTTTGTTGTGCTCTTGCCTGAGTGAGTAGGTAGTTTTGTGTATGTGTGTGCAGAAACTTGGATGTCAATACCAAAGCACTGCACGTCAAACAAGCATGACTGAGCAGCCATAACAGGGATCTCCACGGTTACTCAGGTTAAAATACGAAGGAAAACTCCCCTCAGGTGAGTGCCATTGCGGCAGGAAGTAAGAGTTGTGTCTCGGAGAACACACAGACACAACACACAAAACAAATATCATTCTAGACTCACGCTGGATGAAAACGCAAACAAGACAGCTTTTTCTCTTTCTCTCTCCTGTACAACGACAAAGCAGCAGTTATTTGGGGATAGTTACCGAGAAAGGCTGATGGGGAGACGGTTCCATTGCTACGGGAGACCATGACACTGATCCCGGTTTCCACAAACGGGACGGAGAAATCGATGACCTCAGAACGCTCCTCATTGATCGTCAGAGATCCGACGGCCATGACGGCTTTCTTATAGACCACCTTCGGAGGGCGGAGGGGGATCAAAAGAGGAAGGACAGGTGGATGGAGGAGGAGGGCAAGTTGTCAAGTGTGAAGGAAGAGATGTAAAGGATGTAAAAGGGCAGGAAGCAGGGAGAAAATGATTGAAGAAAAATTTTAATCGTATACTGTATTGATTTATATGATGTTTAATCATTTATACATGAGCAAATGCAACAAGCGTTTAACACATCAACTTGTCAAAATACACTTCACTCTGCAGTGTTTGATCAAGTCTCAGCTCAATCTTTAGCTAATTCATACCCACTGCAGCCAGTCATACACAGAGACTGGCAATGGTCCCTACAGATTAGCTGTACATCCTCAAAACTACTGAAGATCAACTGTGAGAAGGAAAACTAAATTGGAAAAACGCCCAAGTCTAATTCATTTATGCTGTATATGATCTCCGCAAGTCAACATTTTTCATTATAAACGTCAAAAATGCATAAATAAGAAAAACACCTGCCAAATCAGTTTCATGGTATGAATTTTATTGACAGCGCATCAGTAAAATGTATCACTAGCTGAATCTTAATTCGACATAATTAAGATGCAAGCCAGCGTCACCGTGAAACTACAAGAATGGCAGGTGAACTTCGATACAGTGAAAAAAAGTCTCCCATTAAAAATTAAAAAAAAAAATGTATATAGATATAGAAAGCGTTTAAGTTTATAGTGTAAAAATGAACTCTGGAGTGTTACCTTAAGGTTAAAGCTGCTAATTAAAGATATGGACATCTCTACAGGGGTGGATAATATTTATCTATATTCTGAGCATTAAGGGCAGCTGCCAAATTCTTACAGCTGATTCTTTTAAAGCTTATTTGAAATTTGAGGAACGACCTGGGCTCAAATGCACTTCAAACTAAACATGAAGATGGTTATGGTCTCATATTGTGCCATGTTAATCTTAAGTGCTTTAGTTAGTGCTCACACATGTTTGTCTTACCTCTCCCACCATCCCATTCCAGACATTGTTAATCTTCTTGCCATGCTTGCCATTGGTTACCAGGTACAGGTCATAGGTGAACCTCACGTACTTTGCAATCTTCTTCAGAATATCGATGCAGAAGCCTTTGCAGCACTTCTTGATGTACGTCCCACCAGCCTCTGTTGTGTTGCTTTAGAGACACAAACAAACAACGTCATTAGCTGAGGATTTTAAACAGCTGTTTCAACCAGTAAACAACTGTGACAGAAAATGAGAGAAATGGCACCAAATAGAAGGTTTTATACAACATTTAATATACACCGAGGGTGCTCAAATACACACTGTTGGTGTTTAAAAAAGAGACATTTGTAATCCAGATGGATCTTTATGTTATTATTTTTCATTTCCATCTTAATAAACCCTGCACGTCTTGCTAATGATCTCAGTTTGGAGTGAAAACAAAAACCCAGTTGGCTTCTCATCCATTCCACTTGTTGAATATAAATGAATGAGCCAATAAACAAACCTCACTTGAGGACTTTTTCACCTTTAAATTTAGGTCGTTCTATTCAGAAATGAAGTCAGAAGACAAGAAAATATGCTCCCTCTTCTACCTTTGTGACGGCACTGCATCCGCATGCCTCATACCATCTGCGTACGTGAGTTTTAAAGCAGGAGAGTTCAGACACTATTCATACATACACACATGCGCATCAACATTCAGCCACCTGGGAATCTCATTTAACTTTTAGATGGGTGCTAATTAGGGGAGGATAGCCTCGTCCTCTCTTTTAACAAACAACCTGGACACAAACTTAATGGAAAGAGAACAAAAAAGAACTCCAATCTGGCCATGACTCTGCAATTACCTTCAGAGCGCAACTCTTTGGAGGAACACTGAAGGTAAACTCCTTTGTACTCCTCACTCTGAGGGGATATTGACTTTATATGGTCTCATACTTTCACACAAAAGAGAGAAGGTTCATTTGACAGGAGCCAGAGGCTCATCCATCAGGAGTTGAGAATGATATTTTGTGAGACGGTTACGATTGCGATAGGATCCGTAGCAGCCGTTACGGCTGATTGAAAATGATATAAAGAGGCTAACTCCCATTAAAATTTCCTTTCAAGCACACCACGTGTCATAAAAATCTAGCTCATCTTTTACCTTATGGGATTTTTTTTCCTCATTCATATAAAAAACAACTTTTTAACATCTTTTTTTAATGCAATATCTATTTGACTAACTCCTCTAACCTAGCATTGTTTTTTAAAAGCTGTCCCATTGCATCCAATCTGTTACACATGTGCAATTGTAATGAGCTAAAAGTTAATGCACCTAACAAGACATAGTAGGTGTGCACATGAACAGACATATATATAATAATCTTGATTCTATCTCTGCCCATTCAAAACTGATTCATAATTCTCAGTCTTGTGACGACGGCAGTTTCCTTTTTCCCTCACATGACTGCGGCTGCGCCGCATGAGCAATGGGGTGCTTGAAAGCAAAAGAGACACAGCCTGCACCATTAGCAATGAGGGCTGTAATTTGGAAATACTTGTTTCTTACCATCTGGATGGAAAGTTTGATAAGACGGAAATTTGAGGGATCACAAATTATGGCACAATCCCAAAGAAGATTCGGAACAACAACCCCCATATTAGCAAGTGCACACCAACATTCTCTGTGACATTGTTATAACATTGGGTTTGACATGTTTTGGGATGATATTGTATAATAAAGTAAGTAGTAATTGAGAACTGATCCTAAAAAAGTATTTGGTGAATAGCAAATTGGCTCTGATTAATTCTCTCTCCAAGAAATGCAATCAAACTGAGCTGTGAGATTTCCCTAATAGCTGCAGTGAGTCCAAATTAAATCACAGGGAACACGAAACAAAAGGAAAAGTTGCACCTAATTTGTAAGAAGCGTAAGGAAGATTCACACCAGGCCGGCCAAGTAAATCAGGGAAAAAAAAAATGTGTTCAATATGGAAACGTCATCTCTTTACGGTAAACATTAATTCCTTAAAGCATTAATATGTAGTATCGTTTCTCTTGATGCTGAAATGGTGATAAACATGTACAACAGAGGTAGATGACAGTTATGCACAGGAATGGGGACAGGCTGGAACCTGGGGTGATAATCACAGAAACAAGGGCAACTAAGTCAAGTTTGCGGCAGGTTGTGACAGAGTGAACATATAAGCTGTAATAGTTGCATTCATGAACACAGTGTACCCATTTAGGCAGTGAGAGAATGTGACGCTATGGAGGCTGTTTGCGAAGTTGCTGGACCAACTTGATATAGAAACAGTACAGGGCCCGAGGGATCTCCAGAGAGCGCTGTGTGGGGACGTGTGTGTTAGTGCGAGTATGGCTCGTTCTGAGGCCCAGCCTGGGTGAGTGAATTTGTGGTTCTACATGCATGGATAGTCCTCCATCCCCCGATCCAAGCCTTCCATCATTCCCCTCTTTCTCTCTCTCTCTCTCTCTCTCTCTCTCTCTCTCTCTTAGCCTCTTTCCTTCCCTCTATCTATCCGTCTTTCTCCAAATGGACACTATGGATGCTTGAGTGAGAATTGCACTGTAGGAGGGAGAAGCGTGCTTGAATGCATTGGCCTGTGAGTGAGTTGACATGTGGCAACACAGAACATACATGAGATTGTGTATGTGTGTGTTTACGGTCCTCCTTGGAGATGTTTTATCCTTTGCCCTACTTCACAGATGAAAATCTTTATTAGCCTCTTCCCTGGGACACTGGTTACCGCCTAACCAGCTGTGTGTGTGGGTGTGGTGGTGATAGAGAGAAACCTTATCAAATTATATACAAACCCATTACATAGCCTGATTCAGCAACACACACACCAACATACACACCTGAGCCACTCTCACTTTGTGTGCGTCTACTTTTGGAACCTAATATGGCAAGCAGTATTTGGGCATTAAGGAGCAAAAATGGAAGGAAGTAAACTGCTGAGTTCAGTAGTTGCTGGGAGGAAAGAGGCAGCTGTATATATCGCACACTGCGCCTCTTTCCATGCTCATGAGAGAAGAGAGATGGAGGGGAAGGAGAGAGCTACAGGAAATGGAGGATGCCATCAATCAATTTTTAGCACCTTTTAAATATCAAATACACTGATTTCTGGAAAGTTTAGTCCCATTTTCTTACATACAAACTCTGTCAGTTTGTTAATTAGTCAACTGCATCAAATGGAGATTTCGGTATGTCTCAGTTTGCATCAATAAATGTCATGGTGACACTGAGATAAAAATGTTACAACTTCAGAAGTGATAAGGTAATTCTGCTATCTTAGCCTGTTAATCCAGATACTTTTGTAATCTAGGCATTTTCATGGCTTTTTTTTTTTTTTTTTTTTTTACAGCAACAAAAATACATATCAGATGCCACAGTGCTGTGCTATTAAGCTACAGTATGTAACTTAGACAGCAGACTTACTCTTTGACATGCTTCCTGCAGGGGACAGAATTCCTCATGCAGGTACCAGTGAGCCTCTCTACGTCCTCCACTATGACGAAAGGTTTCTCCTCCAAAGTGACGATTGACAGGTGGTTGTCATCCAGTTCAGCGTCACCGAAGGAGTTAAAACGCGGCCACACTGGGTACTTGAGAGTGAGGCTGCGGTTGTCCAGTTTCCCCATCTGGAAGGAAGGACAACAAAGATAAAGTGACAGTTAATGAAGTTGCATTTATATGGCAAATCCAAGTGTAGTAAGTTCCTCAAAGGACTTCACATTTGTCATGTTCACCCATTTATACATGAAAATGTCAGTAAAAAGAGTTATGTAAGCCGATTTAGGAAACAACGTATGTTACTTTATTTACCTGCTAATCAAACTGATGTAATCTGTTGACATGCTAACATTTAGCGTTCAATGTTACATGTGTCGCTTCTTGGGCAGAGAAACATACAAAATGTACACATGCTCAGAGGCCATAACAAATGGAACTGTGGGTACAACATAAGAGAAAAAAAAAGCATGGTGTGGAGTGATGCATGTTAAAGTGCAGACTGACGGGTATACACTACATCAGCTATGAATGTGGACATATTGAGACAGAGAGGGTGTGGCAGTATGGTAGCACTGTGACTGTGAATAATTCAAAAAGTTTTCAGAACTGTGATGTCAAAGAGAGACAGAGAGGGTGTGGCAGTATGGTAGCACTGTGACTCTGTGAATAATTCAAAAAGTTTTCAGAACTGTGATGTCAAAGATTCCTCTATAGATGTCCTTTTATCCACCCACAACTGTCTACAGGCTAAATATGTATGTGTGTGTGTGTGTTGTTTACGCATGTTTGTGTCAGACGAGAAATGCAGAGAGAGAGAGAGAGAGAGAGAGAGCATCAGGCAGCAAGCCTCCGCTCCACTCTCAATAATTAATGCTGCAGGAGCCACAAAACAGCAAAACGTTGCTCGCACACTTTCCTCGTATTCAATAGGCTCTCTCTCCAAGACCCACACAACACTGATAGAAGTATGTACTCTAGTACTGTAGAATAGAGCGTAAGGTGTGTTTTCCTGCTCATTAACACGGACAAAGACATTCATGTGTAAATGTCTGAGCCAGTAACAATAAATTGAAACAATTGAATCGACAGAATGAAAAAACTACGAGGGCATAAGATTTTCATGAAAATCTGTCACTCTTTAGGCATTGGAGCGATATAGGACAGTGGTTACTGCTCACACAAACATGTGGTTCCCCAGCCTGCATGCCTGGCTAAGTCATTAACAGGCAAGCAGAGAGGAGGACGTGAAATTAGCATTTTAATTGTTTTGCTTTGAGTGGTTTTCTATCCCCTGACAGGGATTACAGTCTTTCCTCTACTCTTACTCGACACCACTGACAACAGCTCACTCCGCCGGTGGCTACATCTTTAAGAATGTGTGTGTGGAAAGGTCTGTGGGGGGGCTGCATGACGGTACACTGAGGTGGCGTGTGTGACTCCTTGTGTGTCACCTTCACTCTCTGGGGGAACTGCCGCAGTTGTCTATCCGTCTTACCACAACTGTTCTGCATTTCACACGTGAATGAGACTGTGCATGAACTTAGGCACATAACCAATATGTGTGTGCATCTACCAAAGGGGTGGGGAGGGGTGTGTCACAGAAAGGAAGGGAATCTGAAAACTGAAGACAACAGAAACAAGGATGAATGAGAGAGGAAAAGTCTAGTGTGGATTTTAGACATTAGTCTTAGCACATAGGCCCCTAAACCTGCACTTAAAACGGTTGCATGGGTCATGCAGATATACAGCACCTTCTACGCACATATTTTTGGAAATTGGTCTTGTTCTAGCGTGTGTTGCACCTTTAAGTGTCAACACAACACTGTAATGGACAATCATAATAACAGAGAATTATACACCTGAAATAATCCTGAAAGTTTGAAGAAAAAGAGGAGGCGATAGCAGGAGGTGGTGGAAGAGGAAGAGAGGAAGAATGGCCTGACTTCAACTGCTGATTTAGTGTTCTCCTGCTCTCCTCTCCACCTCCCCAATGTCTCTACTTCTCTGTAATTAAAGAAAGAAGGATTATAAATTAATGCTCTAAGAGGAGAGAAGATTCTCTCGACTGACCAGTCAGGCAGCAGAATGCTGAACATCCCCATATATAACTTCAGGTTATACACATGCAATGCATAAAAAGTAGTGTGTGTGTGTATGTGTGAGTGTAATGTGACAGTGGGAGGTTATGATGATAGGGCCTGTGGGGTTATCGCTTTATGGCATGTCATGACAGCAATTAGATCATCCCATCACCCTGCAATGAATTTAGAGCACTTAGAGGTGAGATAATACTCTCACTCAGATCACCTGTGTTTGTCAGGTTTTGTTTTTTGTGAAAATCACTTGTTTCGTTTCGTGCCCTTATTTGTTATGTTCTCTCCGTTTTCCTCTTCACTGTTTTTACCTTTACTGTGAAAGTCCTTCATCTTTGTACCTACATGTGTCACTTTCCAATTTACCTATATATTCTATTTCACCTTTCTCTATCATGGTATAGGTTGCATCCCCCCCAACCACAAAAACACACACACACACACACACACACACACACACACACACACACACACACACACACACACACACACAAACACTGGAGGATTACAATCAACTAGTACCCAGCTGAACAAGTCAGGGAATGATACAAATATAAAGAAAACAAGGGTCAGTTCTCCTACACTGAGCACATTCCCTGTGCCACTGAGTTATCGCTGTGGCACAATGCATTATGGGAGAATGAGTTTGTAATAGCATGGAGAAACTCATTCAGTCATAAAACAGTATCTGTCACTCCTGTCAGACAAAATTATGTCGAGATAATGGATTCTACACTCCTTCTCCTCCGCTTGCTCTGTTTGTGTGTGTATGTATGTGTGTATACATACTGTATATATATATATACACACACACAGACACATATATATATATATATAAAAAAAAAGTGTGCGGGTGTGTTTGAGTGTCTGTGTGTGTGAGAGAGAGAGAGAAAGAGAGAAACAGAGAGCAGAGAGAGAAAGAGGCTGATAGAGTGGAAAAGCAAGGGTAAACTACATCAATGGATTTAGACATCATTCCTTAAAGGGCTTTTTATTTATACAGTGAGTGAAGCATGGATGGGAAAATGCATAGGAGTGTTTGTGTGTTGTTTTGGGCTTGTGTGTGTGCGCGCTCTCCATATTGTGACTCTCCAAGCACAAATCCCATGCTGTCTGTAATAATTATTTTGTGAACTGGCTGCTAACACTGCA
>KV751361.1:944726-959505 GCA_001698575.1 Mola mola
GGAGCACCAGTTGTCATTTGGTCTGACTGGTGCACTAGTCAGCGCTCTTAGTTGGTCATTTGTCTCCCGTTTTATTTCATTTTATTTTTTCGATTACTCTGCAAGGCATATTTTCTTCTGGGGTGTGTCATGGTGGATTTATCATTACAGCTGTCGCAGGCAAAGACAGGGAGGTAAAACTTCCAACAAAAGTTCACAATGCACACGATGCCTGTCACAAGAACTTGAGAATTTCCTGTGGCTTAGGCAGAATTTGTTATAGCTAGTCTTTACAAACTATTTTGGATGTTTTTCCATTTGTTTAGCTTACATAAGAACAGATGCTGCATTCACTGCAAATCAAATTATTGTGACAAACGAGTCTGAGAGCAAATAAACTCAGTCACTGCCAACTGGATGCTTCTGTGATGAGATTACTGAGAGCTTCTTTACCACAAAGCAGTGGATGAAGTACACACAAGACTGATATTGTGACCAACTGTACAAACTCTAGACAATACGTTACAGTGGTGGTGTTGTGTATTACTGCATACAGCCCATCTGTCTGCCTGCGTGTACATGTGTGTGTGCCTGTCATATCCTTCTACTTCCCCTGACAGTCGCTGATGGTCATAACAAACGACGCTGGCCTGTTGCCCCAACCTAACTTTGACCAATCATGTTTCTGTGTCCTGGCCCTGAAGCCCTATTGGCTAGCTTCTCTCATCCACAACAAAGCCATCTGTGGCCACTCATCACCTGGGTAAAAACCTGAGGCAGCAGAGCATGATGGGAACACAAGTCAACCAGCTTTTAATATCTGGTAAATCTCTTTGGCGTATCTGCACCTGACAAAATGAGAGCTATATTGAAAATGATATTTCGTGTAAAGCTATCATCAGTCCTACATTACTGTCGTTTGGCACTATATTAAACTACAGTACACAGAGACAGTAAGGTGTCAGTGGGGACCTCAGAAATGTTGTTGATCAATAAAAGGTCATCCCACAGTCCTCTTAAATTATCCATTGTCCACAGTGGACTTGATCTGGCTCCAGCATAAACCAAAGTAACATTGGTTAAAATGTGGAACTTTCAGACTTTCACCGTGTTAAATAAGGATGCGAATTTGGCAGGCTATGCTATGTAACATCAGCCACATAAGCCAAAAGGTTGTTTGATTTGTTGATCAATTATATTAAAATGTTTTGAGGCCAGTAAAAATGAAAAGACTGCCACTGTAAACTGTCCCCAGAGAGAAATATTAGACTTTGATCTTGATTCACTGAACTGTTATTAGTCTAGCAAAGACAATAGCAAAATAAATCGTAATGTGTTTAAAAAAGGATCTTTTTAAACACAAGCACCAAGTTCATCCTCTTAATGATTTTTTTTCTCTTCCTGTCTCCTCTCCTTTTTGTTTGAATCAAATTTGATTAAGTACGCTTAAGATTTGTAGTTGCACATATATAAAAAAAAAAAAAAAGAAAATGGGATGTAAAAACAGGTTGTTTGCAGTTCTCCCTCCTCTGCCAGATGGACAGCCAGACAGAGCTGGCAAGACCTGCAACATCTCCCACCGGCTGATGGAGGGACACGAGCACATGATGAAACAGAGACCAGAGGAGAGTGACTGTGAATTGGAGGAATAAACGAGAAGAGGAACAGAAGGACTCATCAAGGACCTCTTCAATTTTGGAACGCACTCATTTGTAGCGGCTCCCCACGGTTACCCCAAAATCAATTTCTTCCCTTCCCTGGTTCTTACTGCCTAAGCCTCAAACTCCCTCCTCAACGCCCATTCAGCTCTTTCATTTCCATTCTCTCCCTCTGACTCCTACACTTCCTCTCCTTACTTAGCTCCAACTCTGACTCATTGGGTCTGTTATCTAGTAATTGCATCGTTTATTTAATCTCAATCCTTAATATACACTTGGTGCAAACTTGGTGGAAGTTTGTCATTACCCAGGACAAGGGATAAAACAAACAGACAGTGGCAAAGAGCCATGCAATCCAAGACAATCATCAACAAACAAACTTTCTACGTGCATTAAAACAGCTACTCTCCTGCTGTGAAGGAAACACACGAACCTTATGTACTTTCATATTTTGGTTTTCTATATTTATTCTAATTAAAAGACAAATAGCTCAGCATGGTCTTCGTCGCTGATTATTACTGACGCTGACACCAAAACAAACACAAGCACACTCCCTCTTTACTTACTTATGCAGTGCGCTGGGTGGCAGCTTGGTTGTCTTCTCCATCTGGCCGTAACAGGACGTCTTGGCTTCGGGGATGTCGCCATACTCCTCCAACATGGCTGCTGCTGCCGACGTTATGATCCCAAGACCATCTCGAACCCGTGCCTCCAGCGGGTAGTCCCAGTCATCGTAGGACACTGAAATCATACCTGCCGGAAACTCGATGGGCATTATTTCTGGGTTCCCGGTGGTGAGCGAT
This sequence comes from Mola mola, assembly GCA_001698575.1. Lineage (NCBI taxonomy): Eukaryota > Metazoa > Chordata > Actinopteri > Tetraodontiformes > Molidae > Mola > Mola mola. Next base: position 947,167 of record KV751361.1, read on the forward strand.
GGCACAATCCAGATGTATCCAAATCCAGTGAGGCCCAGAGATCGAGCCTCCTCCAGGATGTAGACGGCCTCATCCTTGGAGCAGTAGAGCAGGACCACTGGGGACTGGACCTTCTTCAGCATGATCTGAGAGCGGCTGTCTTCCTCCACTGCGTCCAGAATGATGATATTCTGCAGGTCCCAGCCCACAAAACTAAAGCAAGGATAACGAGGACAAGACTAAAATGTTAATGTTTAACTAATAGACTATAAACTTTGCTCAGGTGCTGGAAGGGCAGTTATAATTATCCATTATAATTAATATCATTGTGGATTGTGACGTTAATGCTAATAGGTATGAAATGCTTATTGTCAAGGGAAACACATTAAGGCTAAATGGAATGCAAATACTAAAGCTGTTCTGGTGTACTGATGCTCAACAGGTTTCAGCCCAAACAATTAAGGGCCAAGGAGAGCAAACACTGGCCTTTTAATGTTAAAGGGCTAACACAGAGCCTGTGGTTGCTGTGCTAATTGGTGACAACAAATAAAAATAGTGCTGCTTTCAACAGCGAATGCAGCTTCTGTCTGTGTTGTGCTATAATTACTGCACAGCTCCTGCACAACCATGCGGCTGACGAGAGTTATTCCTTTCTGCACAATTCCAAAGAAAATTTTAATCAAGACAGAGTCAAAAGCATCAAGTGCTTATTAAAAAAAAAGCAACAAAAAAAACAAAACATAATGTCTTTGTTCAATTTCCTTTTAATCCAGTGGACTGGCTCTTCCTTTTAGGAAGGTCACAAGGCTAAAAAGCAGCAGGAGCAGAGGAAAATGAAGTAATACATAAAATAACATATCATAAATTGGTAGGCATGCTGTGGTATCAAGAGTATAGGTCCTTGAGGGATGAGGGACGGGTGCAAACACACACACGCGGTAGACGGTTAAAGAGTGTGACACACAGGAGGAAAATGATTGAGGCAGTTAACCATCATGCAACAACAGACAGGTAGTAGTGAGATGAGTGTGATTTGGGGACTTGCTGTCCTCGTCTTCCTGTCCAAAGTCATAACGGTCTACAAGTCCCGGATGACAAAACTAGTGAAGAGAGATAATGATATACAGAGACACATTAACAGAGAAGGAGAGACAGAGAGAGAGAGAGAGAGACAGAGAGAGAAGAAGAACGGGTAACAATAGCAAATATGGAAGAATGCACATAATACTGCACATACGACCCAAATGCAAACACCCGATTGTAACGTTATCCACACAACATAAAAGAGCGTCAGCAACAATTAATAGAATAATTTTCACACTTATGGTGGACGGCGACCTATATGCAAAAGCCCCCACTGCAAGTTCTTACATACTGTATATAGATTAATAGACTTAATATAAAAAGATGCAAATTCATAAGGATTCTTCACCTTTCAGCACACTGGCTACCTGCAGATCACGTTGGTTGAACCAAACCAAGGGGCATGGTGTGTGTCATACAGCTGAATGAAAATGTGTCGAGTTAGTAAACATCCGTTTCCCACCAACTCTGTCCCCTTTAATCGCCTACCGAGAGGACGTCCACCTACCTGCCTGCATTCATCTCTTCAGCAGCGCCTTCCTGTCAATCTGTCATTCCACAATATATATTTCCTCATGCTCATGTTATCTATTTGGGCCTGAATTTCTCCTGCGTGTGCAGACATCTTTCGATGATCATCTTTTCCTCGGTTCACTGACTGCTCCAATATTCAGCTGTGAATGATGGAGCCTCATTGGCATTAAAACCGTCATCCGATCTATGAACGACGTAAATGCTGACACAGGAAATTGACAACGGGTAATTGAAGTTAAGTGGGCTTATTACTTCCTGATTTATAAATGATATTCATGGCTATTATTTCAAAATCATTTCTGTAGAGTAAGGATATTGACATTTGAGTATTAAGCTACACTTCATTTTTATAAATCTTTAATTGTGCATAGCTATTATTATTTAAAGTCTTGTACATGCATTTATATAGAGTGGATTCTGACCAGTCATAAAACCATGCAAGGGTCTTGAACTGCAAGGGAAAACATGCACAGGATAGAACTTTTGCAGAGGGCCCTCCACTCGCCAAGTATTGTATTGCTATAAGTACAAATGGTCTGACTGATCAAACTAGATTTGAAAAATTGGAATGGAAGAATTTTTAGCTGCGGCCAATTAACTTTATTTTCTGTCCTTAAGCCTAGTATTTGGACATTCAACAGATTTCATCTTATTTTGTTTGCTGAGGGGGAAAAAAAACCTCAAACTTATGTTATCTTGTCTTCCAAATCTGAATGAAAAAAAAAAAAAGTATTTGTACAGATTTGATAAATCGTAAATGGGACATTTTTACTAACTCACACTTTCCTGTTTCCTGATCATAATACCTGTTTGAGAAACAACTTCCTACTGTTTTTCAAAAGGCCACTGGTTTCCACCCGGCATGTAATCAAAGTAACATGTACGTAATATGTTTTAAATATAAGTATTGTACTTCACTACATTTCAAAGTGAATCTGCTACTGAATACGTACAATAATGCCATAAAATCAAGGATAGTGTTATTATAGGTAGAGGTCAGCATGAATGTACTTCATACAATACTGCATTATTGTACTACAATACATACTGCTGACACATATCAAACACACCCTGATGTAACGTTCTTATATCTGTTTGGAAAATGCTGAAAATTCTAAATTTGCAATGTTGCTTATGAACTTCCTCCTTCAGCGAGCTGATATTGTTTCTACTAAAGGTTTTTGGATCTTTGAATGAAACAATGAATTTCTTTGTTCAACAGCGACATTCATCCTAATCAAATTTCCAAAATGAAATGCAGTAAGATTTAGACAGGGTACATTTCAAAAGACTTACTTTTTACTTTTATCTAAATACATTTTATTTCAATACTTGGACATTTACCTCAGTAAAATCAGTTTAAAGTAACAGTATGACTTGACTATAATATTCTACTTGTGTTTACACGTCTAGATATGAATTAAACATATTAATAAATCACAGAAACAGCAGAAAGTTGTTGCCATATAAGGAGAAACTGCTAATGAAAAAAAGTGTTTTTTCTGCCAGAAATTATGGCTTTGTTGTTGTTGTTTGCACATTTACCTCTAGTCTCTGCAGCAAGTTTCAGCATCAGTCCTTATGTGAGGCAAACAGCCAAACTCCACTTGGGTTAAACATACCTGTCATGTGATATCATTTTGAGAATGTGGATGGAATTCTATGTCTTTGCAGTACATGCTGTTTGAGTGGAGGAGTAAGTACAAGGTCCGGGACGTTGAGTGCAGTAACTCTGCAAGAAAGGAAACTTACCCATCCTCTGGGTGAATTCGCTGTGATAATGGAGAAGATTACAGACAAAATGGGGAAAAGGGCCTGGACAAATGCCCAGGAGAGTATTAACTCTTAACTATAAGAAATATACATACAATTTTATCTTCATGTGGTCACCTTGCCTGGCAAATCTTGTGCTTTCAAGTAAACAGAATAAGTCAACCTTGAAGGCTTGCTACTAGAAGAGTCTTTGAAGCGTTTGCCATTGTAAGGGTCTCTTTTTAACATAAGCATGGAGTTTTCCTATGTAGTGTGGATGCCTAACTCCAAACAAACTGCAACAGAAAAGTTAAAATTCATATTGAAAAAAAGAAATAACTTATCTTTATGGTATTCAAAAGAAGTCTCTAGAACAAAAGCCTTGCATACGGCCCACTCAGCCATAGCAGCATGCTGGCTTCTCAAGCTTTGTGACTTCTTACAATAAATGCTTTCTGACAGAAGGCCTCCAAGGCTAACTTGCCACATGTGCTATTGGAAAGCACTTAATAACAATCCTAAGTCAAGGGTATTGCTGCTTCATGGCATTTTTCAACCGTTAGAATTGCTAATTCTTTATATTACATTATCAATATATTTGTCTTTGTCCAATAGTTTTTGATTTTTTTTTTTTGCCTTATATAGATTTTCAGCCATATTAGCAACATGGCTACAAGGGTGACAGTCTTACTTGGTACAGAGATCCACATTGGCCACAGGATGAATTCTAATGAATCTGATGATGATGATGAACATTACGCCTACTAAGCATAATGTTAGCACTGTCACTGTGATCACATTAGTCTGCCTCACAGAGCCACTAGCATGGCTGTACACTGCTTCCATGACTGCATGTAAGAAACTGAAAATAATACTGTGGAGAGCGGCGCAAAGCCGATTCTACCTGTTGTCCACTGTCGTCTTTAGTATGTTGATGAACTCCTGGTAGCCAGGGAACTTTGACGTGACAATGGAGAAGATGTGCCAGTCGTACTCCTCCATGATGTTCAGCATCAGCAGATCCTCCAGCAAAAAGAACGTCGACTTCACATCCTGAGACAGGAGAAAGGAGTGAAGGGAAGGAGAAGGGGAGGGAATAAAGGATATAGGGTAGGGAAGAAGAGAATTAGTTAAAGATTTATTTGGATTTTAGTGTCACTCCCTACATTAATCCACTGGCTAATTCAAACTGCATCTCAGAAATATTAATCAACAACAGAGCATTTAAACTTTGGCACAATGTGAATACACACACACAGATACACACACAGACACACACACACACACACACACATGTACATTGAGAGTAATAAGCTTCTTGTGGAGGAGATATATAAATGAGGGGCTCAAGATAATTCAATTAAGCCTAAATTGGTTTGGTGCAGTATGGGCAGTCTGCAGAACTCAGTGGGCCTGGTTCTGGAGAATGAGGGTTACATTAACTCTGAGTAACACATATCCACTCCATTAAACATCATTCAGAGCCATTTGCCAATCATTCATCAAACTGAGACATGAGCATGGACAGAGCAGACAGTCACTATTACAGGTGGATTAATTAATGAGTTCAAGCTTCACTGTGAATGATTCATAACACTGCAAACCATTAAAGTGAAGTAAAACGCGTCAGAACAATTCGCAATAGATACAGAAGAAGAAAAGACATAACAAAATGTGTGTAGTGACAAAGTGTTACCTTGACTTTGGTTCTTTATTGTTTGATTTGTAGTGTATGTTACAAATAGTTGGAGTAAGAGATGAGAGACAAATGAATGGAAAAAAACATCCCTTACACACAATGTCACAAACTTTGATATATAAATGAACAGACTATATAGTCTAGTCTATAGACTACTATAAAATGCAATATATACACACGGTCTGCAGGTTAAAGCAATTCACTCATGAAGTGATTAACTTGGGAATAAAAGAGGAAGATTCGGTGAAATGCTGCAGGAGCAACTGTATAGTATAATCCTGCCTAGAATAAAGACCAGTCGTAAAGTATCTCCTGCAAAAGACATATTTAAACATCTCGTAGAGGCATATTATCTATAGATGATGCCTAAAGTCCAACATGTCTTCACTGTTTGAAAGAAGAAGAAATGAAAGCATCCAGACAAGCGACCGCAGGGGGCCTGTGTACACGGACGGCCGCACAGACATGAGGTGACACTGCAGCTGCAGTCACAAATATATTCTCCCCTCTGTGCAACACATATCCATCACACTCTCTGCGGTTTGCTGAAGTCTCCATTTCTAAATGAAAAAAAACTCTTATAAGTCATCATCCCCTGCAGCTCCCTTAGCATTTAATTCAGCCCTGCCTCCAGAAAGTACCTGTGGGCTTTGAGTGTCACTCTGCCCCGGCTGAATGACCTGAATGTTGCCTCATTGAGAAATGTGTGAGGGGGCAAAATAAGTTTATGATGGGGTTAGTCAGAGAGAGAACTGAGTGACTTAAGGCATAATGAGTCTATAAAGATTTAAGGAAACGCATTTGCTATGTCAAATCCGATGAAGCGCACTGCTCTTTCTTTTATTTCAATTGTTAATTAAAATTCTCGGAAAAAATGCTTAATCTTTAGTTCCACAAATAAGTGGTCTATTTGTAGCCATTTATTTTCAACTCTCCCCAGAACAACTGGTTTATGCATATGGAATGTTGTCATGAGTTCCATTAAATTATCTACATTTTTTTCCCCTTTTCTTCTTCTTCTGTACCTTATCGGTGCTGTATAGCTTTCCCATACTATTCTACAGCTATGTTCCAGTAGAAATACTTCAAAGACACTGCATAGATCTAACAAAATGACGTCAACAGGGCAACAGGGAATGATAAAAGATACATATAGGAAGTAGGGACTGTAAGTGTATCATTGTTCTGTGTATAATTTCATCTCATCACATGCATGACCTAGCATTTCCTTTTCCCCGGTGCAACTAACCTCTGAATAATGTGGCTATTTCATTGTTTGCATTATTTGTGCACATCTCGATTCCCTCTATATCAAGGCTCTTTAATGGTATTGTATTTGTATGCGAGGTTGGCTTACTCGGCACTCAGACTCGAGCGCTCTTCAGAGGCTGTCCGCGAAGCCCTGTGTGTATTTGTGGGCATGTATGTGTACGTGTTCTAATGGGGTAGAAACTGAAGGAATGTTGGAGCATGGTGCGACAGGAGGGAGGTCATGCTATAAGACATGTCACTTCCTGTCGTCATCAAAGCCGTGCCCGACACTCCCACACTTATACAGACTGTGGCGAGCACGGGGGCCAGTCCTGAAATGCATAGAATAACATATATGGGACAATTTATGACATTACATACACATTAAGTACACCTGCACATTCCACTCACGGTGCAATGTCTAGGTTGCTTTTATGATGGTGTAAACATGCTGTTTCATATTAATAATGCTAGTTGCAAGTTGTATTATTTTCCTCATAATACCAATTTAAAATTGACACCGCCAAAATCTAATTAATTGTTCCTTGGGGCATTTCCCACCTCCGCCTTTCCTCAAAATCTGTCTGTAACGTTTTGAGATATCTTCTAAAACTATGATGTTATCCTGGTAACCAATTAATAAACTAATAAACAAATTGATGAATGCCGGCAAAAACGTAACCTCCTTGGCCGAGGTAATAATCTTTCTTCAGATATTTAAGTTCTGGCATCTGCACGTTCTACCTGTTGCAAAAAAAAAAAACAAAACTGTCTTTCATCACACTTTCAATTTTATTGCTTTTCTTTGTTGCTTCTGATAAATCTGTTACCCTTCTTTCGTTAATTCTAGATCAAGGATATTAGTTCAAAACACAGAATAACGTCAACTCATATAGGAGCATTGAATTCTTTTACTAGAAGGACCTTGAAGTTTTCACTGGATAGAAACAGTATCTTGATATCAGCGTCACTGCCAATGTACGTATCTACTGTATGTGTGCTTATAAGCTTGCTAACAGGATTCATGCTCCATACACCCCCAGGCGGAGGAAGCCAAAATCCACCATGGAACAACTCAGAAGCCTTATTTTCTTATTTTCACAGGATCTCATCATGTAATAGGAACCAAACAGAAACACAAAGATTTATTCTTACACAACTGAATCTTTTAAAACAATGGCAAGCCAGGGTGTGGCGCTCTCAAAGTCAGGCAATTTACTTAGACCTTACCTATGATTCTGAGGCCAGGAGGGGCACCTCTATTGACTGAAGCAGATCCATCAATAATTTGCCGAATAGAGCCACCAATGATACTTTACAACAACAAATTACAACAACAAATAACGTTACCTAATATGGTAATAAATATTTACTGATAGTTAATTAATGTGCCAATTAATCATTTCCTATCGGTCGTCATGGTCACTAAAATACTAATTAATACACAATTGAATAGCTGAAACCAGGATATCAAGTGTAATTCAGCTGTTTTCACACCACTGCATGGTAATGTGCTGCCTCAAGTCAAACCACAACTTCAACCCTTCTTCTGTCAACTCTGGTCTCTCTGTCACAAGAAATGTTCTGTCCAAGTGAGTTACAAGGTATTCTGTGCATCAAACAACTTCTGCGTTTTGTTTGTGCTCCTTTACTGTATTTTGACATTAACACTGTACATTTCATGGCATTTCTTTCATTCTTAGAGTTGCGTGCACTTGTGTTATGCAGTTGAGTGAGTGAAAGACAGAGGGAGGCAATGAGACGTGCAGGAATAATGGAAACGAAAGAGCGACTGACTAAGCTGACAGGGATACAAATTTGTCAACAAAAACATTAAAAGACAGCAAATTGTCCTGAGACTGGAAGGCAGAAAACTTTTATAAGGACATGAAATTAGAGAGAAAGTGGGATGAAATGTTGATGCAGGGCAGATGGAGAGAAAAGAGGAGAGGGATGTAGAGCGGGGGAGAAGGGGACTGACAGAGTGACTAAGCAGCGTGTGATTGTTTCTAATTGGGACGATTCGCAATCCGTGACATCAGGAAACAGACTATCATACTCTCTCATTTCACCCTTGTCAAGTGTGACATGTCTCTTCGTTCTACTCGCACCTTCAGCTCGCAGCAGCCGCGCAGACAAACGTGCGTACCACGCACGCAAACACACAGCCTGTGGTTCACAGCGCTTTGGCCTCAGCCCTGCCTATCAAGTCCACAGTCTCCCTCGCCAGTGCAAACACACAAAAACCCCCATATGGTCAAAATGATGCACACGCACGACCATGCACCTGTCCCGCGGGGCAGGACAGTGTGTCTAAGTTGAGATAGAGTGGAGTTATAAATAGTAGCCCTCATATCCTCTGCTGCCGATAGCATCATGGACTGTCGAGTCTGATGATACACACGTGTTCAAAAAAAAAAACAACACACGCACACACCCACAGACACAGAGCCAAGCATCTATTAAAATGAGGTACACTCATCAAAATAAAGGCCCTGCAGCGCACACACACATACATATACTGTATTTATCATGTACTTCTATGCATATCACTTGTATCTGCTACAGACACCCTTTTATCAGCCGGGTCCAACAGCTTTGCAGTGTCCACTGGAGGAGAAACACACTGATATGACAAAAATTTCTCGGTGGCCGGTTACTAAATATAAACAGACAGGGATAAAAATAGCAGCAGCAAAACAAAAGAGCTAGAGTCAGTGGGAAGAAACTAAAATGCCAAGCTGACATCACTCAGCATATAAACTGTACAGAAAGATTCAGTGCTGCCAAATCCTTCAAAAAATAACATTCAGACACCGAATAATAAAATATAGCACACAGCAAAGGATTTACCAGCATGATATTCTGCCAGGAAGTGACAATAATAACTAACCATCACATTTTGTTGACTGAAATTACATTTCATAACTACAGAGAAAGAAGCAGAATAATAAGCTTTAAACTAAAATTAGCACCTTGTGCTTGCGAGCTTCCTGACTCAATATGCTGCACGCAGTGACAGAGAGGTTGGGATCACCCAAAGTTTGTAAAACCCTAAAATACTTCAAACATGGATGTCGTTGATGAGATGCTTTAAATTCTGAAACTTCACACACAGGCTCAACACAGAGGATCTATATAATCAAGACGATTCGTATGAAAGTTTGTCATAAATGCTATATTAGCATATGAATCGAGTTGATGATTTTGAGATGATTTAAAATGTGTTTATTTAATCCTTTGTTCTTTGCAATTACGACTGAATGTTTGTGTAGTTTGGAGAATTTCTATCTAGGTTTTTGTGCGATGTCGTTTTCACAGGACTGACGACCAAGAAGATAACGCCTCAAGTCACAGCTGTGGCCAGTGCCAAGACATAAAATGTTATTTTCTGCCACTTGTGATTGAAGTGTAAAGTTTCCAGGTTGTGGTTCCAGGTTTTCCAGGTAATGTGTCGGGGCATTAGTGCCAATACAATTACGGTTAGCGATTTAATGTGACATCTGAGCCATATTATCTGTACTATATCAGGTACTTGTGTGTCTGTGGAACTGTTTGGCACCAAAGAGCTTCATTCTCATTGGTCGCAACTTCAAGCAGTGGCACTTCCAACGACTCCAACGACTTCCAAAATGTGACAACAAAAAGTATAATGCTGCCCTACCACTGTGAATTTTAGGAGGATAATTGGGAACCTTTGCTAAAACAAGTGCAGCTTGGTGGGGTTGCATGTATGAAAGATTAAAGTAAAAAGGAGAAAGGCCACATTCATATTTCCCATGCTGTATTCTCACCTCTATTATGAGAGAGTGAAACCAGTAACTACTACATTACTACATTTCTGAGTCACCATTCAACCAATAATAGTAAAGAAGACATGGAACAACTTTATATGTAGAGAAACTACATATAATGTTCATTTTGATGCAAATTTGTACACTACTACTGCTTCACTCTACTGTACTGTACAGTAGAAATCACTGAGGGTAATGCAGAGGTGAAGACAAGATCTTAAACGTTGCAGCGCTCCTTGAAAATCTGATCATCTAATGTCCAAAATCAGTGCAGGCGGACGGATGTGTCCTTGTACTCCACTGTATGATTTTACAATGAAGAACTGACAATTTGTTGCCATCCTTGCCTTTTTATTTCAACTTTGGAAACAAAATGTCATAACTCTTATCCCTCCTGCTTCCCAAACAGTGGAACAAGCTCATCGATAAAATCAGAACTCAAAACTCTGATGTTCAAACTAGCACCTGGGACCATTGAAAAAAATATTCTTGCAGTTATTGAGTTGTGCACATATGGTTGAAAGCAAATATTGTGGGTTAATAAATGTAATGACATTATCACAGAAATGGACGCACACATAGAGAGGTTATTATATGTCTGTATGTGCATTTCTGTGTGAGAGAACTAGACCTCAGCTGTGCTGAATACAGACTAACTGCAAAACCTTTTTTTATGTTGTCTCATAACAGCCACGGCGACATATCATCGCACTAACAACATTGCTCTGGCAGGGTATTTTACTTATGGCACATTATGTGCTTTTACGGTATTCCACTGTAAATGGCTTTGATGCCACGTAATGAAACTGCGCTTATTCAGTCTTTACCAGATGATTGTGTTTTAACACGATAATCAGATCCAGAGATGGTGCTGTGAAAATGAACGTGTGCTTTCTGCGTGTGCTGAATGGCAGCAGATACTCGTTATTTGTGTGGGATAATAATTACAGGGGGAAACAGTAGACTTCAACAGTGGCAGAAGCCGCACACAAATTATTGAACGAGGCTGTGTTTAACGTCAGGGAAGAATATTTTTGGCCCAAATGCAGTCCACATTTTAGATAACATAAACAGAGGTAGAAGTACAACCATTGAAAAGTTTATCCCACAGGAGGGTTTGGCGATTTGTGCGTAGATGTGTGTTACCGCTGTGGTTCCTCTGTCAGGACTTTTTAACAAGCAGTCAAGTGCCCACAGGGAAACACTGACAAACAACATCATCCCTCTCTCTCTGTCTCTATCTTTGTCTCTCTACATTTGCCCTCTTCTCCCACGCATTCTCTTCCCTATTAAGTCCAATATCCTGCTCTCTTTGTCTTCCTTTATTTTCGTTAGCTCTTTGTCCAGGGGCCTTGTACTTTCTTGCCTCCCTCCATCGATCTTGCCCCCTTCCAATCACTCCCTGCACACACTTGCTGTGGATCCTGACATTACACCTAAGCTGGGAAAGCTGTTATGAGTGCACAATTTACACTAAAACCCCATCCATAAAAATGCTTAAATGCTTAATGAATGCATTGTCCCCAGAATATTCAATTCTTATTTTTATTTTAATTTCCACTGTGACCAATAATTATCCAACAATGTGAGCTGCCAGATTTTATCTACATCTAACTGTGGATACAAACTGAATGGTCAGGATGCCATAAGGGGTCAAAATGGATCTGAGGTGTCAACACAGGAATAACAAGAATATGGCATAAACCCAGAGATTCCTTTTTTGTTTGACTAGTGTAAGTGCTCTGTGCCATGCTCAAGCACCGTACACTTCCTTGGTCCTGGCACAGTTGAATGAGGTGTGCTTCACAGGTTTAGATTGCTCTGATGCGGAGGATGAGTGTTTACTCAAATTTGGGAAGAAACATCTTTATAAAGCACAAGAACTAGGGGTCTTTGGGAAAGCATGATGAAGTACAAGCGGTAACTGTGCTCAGGCCTGGTTGGGCTCCAAGCAATGTGAGGACAGGCCAGCAGGGGAGGGGGGCAATCGTGCAATTACATGGTACAAAGCAACTGGAACAAGCGTGAGTGCACTGTAACTTTTGGTCGTGATCCAGATCCAGATTTAGATTCTGGATGCAGATCAATTTTCACAGCATATGTATTGGTGGCACAGGTATGCATCCTACAACACTTTCTTATTTGTTTGATTTTTTTTTTTTTCACAGTTCCACATAAAAATAAACACAGAAAAAAAAAAGAGAAAATCTCACACAATGTTCGAATGTTGTAGCTAACTCCATTCTT
>KV751361.1:971769-999156 GCA_001698575.1 Mola mola
CGGTGCAGTGTTTGTAAAATCTAAATTACACTAGAAGAGACACCAGAAGAAAAGGGAGTAATAAGAAGTTACAAGAGCAGCATGTACAAGGTTTAGTTTAAATAAGCTGCAGACAGACAAAAGTCCAACATCAGTGACCAAAGCACTATTACAACCTGGTTACGCAAGGGATAATTCCTGACTGTTTGTGTTCTTTTGTTTGTCTGTCTCTTTGTCCTACTTTTTTAAAAAATTTTCCCTCCTATACATTATCTGTTTCCACACTTCTCCCTGCCCTCCATTCTCTCCCCATCTTGCTCTGCAGTACAGTCTTTATCCTATTACAGCCTCCTTGCTTCTGTGGAACGGTTTCAGTTGTAGACACAATGGAAACTGGCAAGACACATTACTTAGCACTGCCCTCGTCCCACCTTCTCTGGTTCACCCTCCTTACTTTCAACCATGGAAGCATTTTTTCACCATACTGATGTTTGGCTTTGTTTTCTCTTCCTTGCTTGACTTTGTCTCTCTTTGCCTTGCTTCATTGGTTCCTTCCTTGGTTAGTGTTCACTTTTCTTTTGGTTTGCACGCATGTCTTCCAACGATTATACTCCTCTGTTTATCAGTCGTTTCAGCTACATACTGATCGTCAATTAGTGAGCTAATGGTAAAGAATCCCAGCTGTGATGAAGAACTGATGAACACCCGTATTATTTTCCAGTCGGCACTTTCTTTTATTTTACTAGATCACAAGAGTTGTCGACCATTCTCATGTAGGGCTATATATTCAATATATATCAGGGGTCTCCAACCTCTTTGGGACTGAGGATTACCCAAAGGTTGGGGAAATGTATGGAGGGCTACTCATTCAAAATCATTTTCTTTAAAAAAGTATACATCTTATTTTACCTATAAACACATGACTATTTAATATTATTTGAATTTTTAGTTATAGTAAACAGTCAATAGGCAATCATGAAAACATGAAAATGTAATATTAATAATAATCATCAATGCCAACTTTTTGGCTCAGTAGTATTTTGTAATATTACACAAATATTGTTTATACAAATTAAAACTATTGAAATATTCCAATATTGTTGGAGAACTGCACCTGAATAGCTGTAATATAACAAAAAAAATGAGGATTCACTTTTGGTAATCGGTAATTGTTCTGGTAATGTCTGCACAACATCATATATGCCAAATTTAGCACACAACACAGAAAGTAAAAGCTGTTCAAATTCAAATGTCCGTATCTTTGGAGAATCACACCTCAATTGCAGTGAGTAATATGCAACAAAAAGAAAAGATATCTGTCTGATTCATAAAACATAAGAATGTGTCTGTTAAACCTTTACAAAATCTATTTCATGCTTTTGATTATTGTTCCGATATTAGTGGGAAGCCTGAAATTGGTGTTGAGTCTACCGGTGCACTGTAGTCAGGGTTTAACCTCACCAACATTCAAGTTAAATGCTTCACTGAGTTGCTCAGAAATGTGTGTCATGTCAACTTGCGCAAAAGTGTTTAAAATGAATGACACACATGACTCCAGCCTATCATTAAGTCATTCATTTTTTTTCTTCCAATGCTTTCCCAAGCCTAGATGTGAGTTGGGAGCACTTTTCTGCACCCCTGTCCTTTAGGGGTCCTTTAGCACTGATTGTAGAGAGGGAAAGTATAGGAATTTCTTGCAAATGCACAGAGAAAATGTTCATCTTGGCTCTAAGTGCGTTCACAGCACTGATCATGTCAGAGACATTCTTGGCTTTGCCTTGCAGTTCACAGTTTAAATTATTCAGTTTTCCTGTGATGTCCGTTAGAAAGTCCAGCCACAAGTCAGTGACTTGCAGCAAAGTAATGGCCTCTCCTCTGGACTACATGAATGTTTTTATTTCATCCAAAAGTGACAAAAAACGCTACAATACTCTGGCCCTGCTGAGCCATCAAATCTCGGATCTCGAATCTCTAGCAACAGGTCACCACATTCAACTCACAGCTAACTCTAAAAGAACTTTGAATGCCCTGTGTTATGTGACATTGGAGCGAATGCTGTTTCTTTACGACTGGAATCACCATGTGATCAGAAATGATACTGGATATTTTTATATCATCATATACCATACGTGATGTCATTTTTTGAACTTGTTTGTTCTATTTCTCCTAATATTTAAACTTCAGTCATTAAATCCATGTTACTGTCGTGCGAGTTTTCAGTGTTTAGCATTGAGTCCTGCATCGGGTCAGCAACCCGTGGTCAAGTCAGACATTTGGGAGAAGTTATGTGTGATAACAGGCTGTTAGAATAACCTTGTCAATGGCTTTGCAGGTTGTAAATAGTGTCACAAAGTATTAGCATTTGACAGCCGTGAGAAACACAGACAGAAGAAACACTTAAAAAACTGCAGTGGCACAACAGCTGCTGCAACAACCCAAGAACACAACTCTCACATGTTTAATCACAACCCATGGCTCGGGTCACAGGACTAAAATTAACAGGACTGGGAAGGTGCTGGTTGGACAGATAATTAGAGATAATGAGTCAGTTATGGTACTGAGCTTTATGGGTTGTCTGTGTGTTTGTAGTGGTAGGGGGTTCAATACTGAACCCCTGCATGACTCTGACTCTCATTTTTCAGTGGTGTGGATTTGAATTAGTATATGGGCTTAAGTAAAGCCATTTCTTATTTCCATTTGTTAAGCGGTAGAAAATAAATGAATGAATGAATGAAAAACGTATGTGTGTAATTACTTTGTTTGAAATACATTGTTAAAATTATTAATAAATTAAACTTGATTGTATTTTCCACCAAATGTTGTAAGGACTAGTTGAATCATCACACTGGTGTCATCTTATGCATTGAAATGTTAAATTGCACATTTATTAAGTGCTTGGCAGAGATTTTGAAATATTGGGATATATTGTATATCGCGATATAGCTGAAAAATATCACAATATTATTTATAAGCCATGTCACCACAGCAGTTATTATAATACAGCTTAAAAACATTGTGATATTATTTTGAGGCCATATCACACAGCCTTCATCTCGTGCTGTCAACCTCTGGTATAAAAGTGGAAATGGTCTATGAAAATGTCTTTTACTTGTCTTGTTAAATTTGTATTTTTACACATTACAGCCGTACGGTTTGACACAATGCACCAATGAAAACAATTTTTAGCAAGGTAATCACTATCACTAGAATGGATCTGGTTTCGGGAGCTCAGCAAGTATTAGAAACCTGCTTAAAAAGTCAGTCTTTGAAATAATAATAATAGTTATCATTATTATTGGAATGTACATAATTGATTTATTTTGCTGACAACATACTCATATACTTTAAATCTGCAGATTGATGCATACTGGATGCATACATAGAAGTATATAACCAGTATATTCCAACTCGGACGTTGCCTTGATTCCTCTGTCAGGTCTTTTAGGTAGCTTGGCAGTGAACCAGAGCAGTCCCTGCTGATGGAAATGGCTCTGAATAAAGCAGAGGCTTTATTTGACAAGCCCTGCATAGGCACCTGATGGGCGACTGGCATGCTCCCAGGGCGAGAGATGATCTCTTTATCTCTCCGTCCCATATCCTATTAGAGTATCACCTTCCATCACACCCTACATTCAAAGGATGAGAACAGCTTTTACTAAGCTATGTGCTCCCTCTTGCCCTCTCTTTACCTCGCTAACTACCTCCCACTCTTCCTACTCTCTCCCTTCACTATTTTCTCTCTTTCTCTCAAAACACCAGGCCATATGACTGTTTTCTGATTGAGCGCCCATTCAAAGTATTCAAAAATAATTTAAGGCACAAAAACATCTTGGTTAAGATTAGAGGAAAAAGACAGGACAGTCTCTTCTAATCACTTCTCCACTCTACTTGACGCTAAATTATTCTCCCTTAGTTAGTGACTCCCTCATTTCTCATTTCTGGCTCATGTTTTCCAAAGTAGCAATTCCTGGCCAGAAGAATGCTGAGACAGCACTGGGTCAGATTTTTAGCACCACACAGACCCCAACAAACAACTAATATCCAAAACACAGTGGCTGGGAGGCAAATACAAAGCGAGAGGGCAGAGCGTGACAGAGCTGGTGCCGATGCCCAGAACTACTTGCCAAGAATTGATAGGGGATAGACCAGTGACTGTAGAACAACCCCAATGGTACAACCAGCTGCAAGCCACACACGCAAACCACATAGGTAAGAGTCAAGACCAGCTGAGGTCTTTGTTTTCTATATTGTGTTGCAAAAAGCACCAACAGGGGTGATTGCTTTACGTGTCTTTTGCAACTGTACAGCAAAAAGGGGTAAGAAGAGATGTGGGTCTGTAGCTGTCATTGTATGTGTGTGCAGCAGCCAGATTGACACCATTATGTCTATTCTCCCTCCTTCCACTCCATAAGCCAATTCACCCTCATGATTTTGCTATTAAGGAGCTTTGCAGCATCTGGACGGCTTCGACTGAGGAAATGTGCATTTCAGTGTCTACATATGTGTGTGTGCAAGAAGCGGGGGGTGGGTGGGAAATGAGGAGCAATGTTGCAACTAAATTTACTTTAATGTGTACCTTACTCCTTCCTCTGTTGCTGTAACTGTGATCTGCCCTGGCAACCAAGCATTTAAATGTTAACATTAAAACAATGAGTTGGATACATTACAAAAGCGCAATATAGCTCTAGCTCAAATGCATATGGGAATTGGGATTGGATCACAGCACGGTGAAAAATAGCCTTTTCAGTCATGGTTTATTTTCAGGAATAATATGCAGAGCTGGGTTTATGATAAACTTCCAGCATCAGATCTCCTGATTCCCTTTTTCTAAAGATCAAATCGAACCAATTACAGCTTTCACAATAACAATTTCTCCCTCGTGCCTCTTAATCTTCCCTCTGCTTCCCCAGCCTGTTACACCATCGTTCTACTTTCCCTTTCTTTGTTCTCTCATCTCTGTCTTTCTCCTTACTGTTCAATTTGTCCCACTATACCCATTCCTACCCTTTCCCATTGCAGTTCCGTCTGCGCACAGGACGATGTGTGCTTGTGTGTGTGTTGTCAGGTTCAGTGGTGGCAATCGATAAGCATTTGGGCAACGACCCAATATAATTACAGAGGGATAACTGAGAATCGCCCTGACTGGCCACTCACTCACTGTGTGTGTTTCTAGTGTTTTAATCTGTCTTTGATCATCCCCTCTGTCTTTCATTCTCTGCAGCCACCACCCCTCCAAACTTCTCCACCTCCATTGCAGCGTTGGTTGATAATAAGCAGTGGTGGAAGAAGCACTCAGATCTTTCACCTTTTTTGCCTCTTTTAATAATTTTCTTTATCAAACTGAGAGTCATGTTGGTATTGACGATGTATATGAAACAATGACACAAGTGATTTAATTGCAGACATGGCATGTGTGTGGTTCGTACCTGTCCTTTATTTTCCTCACCTGTTTTGCAAGACTTTAAAACCCACGTTTGCAGGAACCACTACACCACTGGCTATGGAGGCAAATCAAGCAGAAAATTAAGTACAAATTTAAAAAATGTAAATGAACTATTGATGATGGGGTAAGTAGGCTGCTTGCTGAGAAACATCACACATATAGCAATAAACTGAAGCCTCTGTGTTGGAGTGACACATGAAATTAACTGACCTTTTAATTTTAACTAATATACTAAGGATGAAATTTAAATGCTGAGTTCTTGTAATGATGGCAATAAGTTTTTGAAAAACACTTAAAGAGATGAAATAAAGTAGGGCAACCATTAAATAGTAATTGATGCATAGGGCTAACTACCCCAAAACACAGCAGGAGCAGCCAGAGCGGCAGCAGGAGCGGCATGGTAACGTGCATGTAAGAAAGTGGGATTTTGATGATCTGTTTTTGATATACAAGCCCTTCGAGTATCGAGCAGTGGTGACATGATTGCAGTACATCACAGATATGATGATGCTTTCTCAGGATGTAGGAAGGTTTCTAATGGGAACATAACAGTCAAATGGCTGGTTTATGGCCAATGGATGAGGAGGGTCTGTAGTAATCAAAAAAGAGGCAGACTGACAAAGTGTGCTGTGTGTGAACTTACATTCATCTGCCCTGTAGATATGCAAAAGTCTGACAGAGATGGTGTATAATGGTAAGGGGCATTAATAGAGACCTATACTGTTCGTACAATCAAACACACAAAACACAGATACACGTGCATGCAATTAACACCCCAGAATCATAATTACAAAAAGAGGATCATGATTGATTCCCACCGTACTGATTCTCAGGACACAGCACACACACAGACACGCACGCACACACACATACGCTTGACTTTAAGATGGATGATGAAGCAGCTTTCATCCTATTTGTCCACTTGTTTGTTTTGTTATGTTACAATATGTGTGTATGTGTCAAAGTAGCGTAAGGAGGAAGCTGAGAAAATCACATCACTCTACTTGCAAAGCCCCATGGGACGACAATCACAGGGTATTTCACAAAGTCTTTAAGAAGCAGACTCACCAGGGACCCAGGTGTGTGTGCACGTGTTTGTTTCTGTGCATTTGTCTGCGTGTGCGCGTTGTCTGCACGCCATTCTCATCCCAAGTCGTGAAAAACTGCCAATCTGTCATGTGCCAGTTGTGTCTTATCCATACGCAGAAGGTACCACATGTTGTGGCTATGTGCCAGGCCTCCTCTTTCTCCTTATTTCCGGGCGACACATAAAGATTTGTACTCACATTACACTGAGACACAACACCTGTTACTTTGGTTAAAACACACAACTGTTGTGATGTCTGGCAAAGTTTGTGTCATGGCTCTGGCCCCCTTCTCTGTGTATTTTTGGCTTATCTTTTCTGTTATTCTTCCAATCTCCCCTCCAATGTCTTTTGTGTATCTCTGATGATTCAGCATAGGTGCAGCTCAGTCATCTGCTCCCCAGCTCTCCACTCTCATCTGCCTTCAGAACTCTGGTCTGATCCCCAATTATCAACACAGTTTTCTTGAATTGGGATTATTCAGCTGCAGCTTTGTGTAATAGCTTGTTTTCCCTTCGCTTCAAACACAGCGCTGCCAACCGCCCACGTTGAGAGCTTCACTAGATGCAGTTTGGTCTGCATGTCTGTAAGCTTGTCAGGTCGTTTAGCTGCCACTCCTCTGTGCCTCTGGAGTCCCCTGTGCTTGGACTCTGCCCTCCCCAACCACGTCACGACTTCACAGTAACTTACAATAAACCTCCCTGAAACTGCCTTTGCCACTTTGTCTGCGATTGGGCCCTGAGTCATTCTGAACAATAAAACTGTTTAGGCGTAAAAGAAATGTGGTTAGTTTAAGGAACTGACAAGTGACACTTTGTTTCAAACAGGATGCAAATCTCTTGGAAACAGTCATTTTGGTGACCCCTACAATCAACCTGGCGTCCAGCCCTCTCGACACTTCCCCATCTGGAGAGTAAATCAGGCATCATCATCTGTTCAAGCCATCTGACGCTGACGTGGATGGGTTTACATTGCAGGTACAGTACTGCCTGATGCCAAGGGGCACATTGTACATCTGAATGAGACTCTAGAGGCTGTGATAAAATGGCAGTATTCCACGAGCTGGGGGATGAGAAGGGGCTGTTATTTGAGAAGCAGGTACAAAGGCTTTAGAATCACTTTCTCTGCATTATGTGCACCCAGAGAATACGACATTCAAAATTTAGTCAAAAGTCAAGTGCCCGGAAAGGTTACAAAATGGCGGATTTCTGCAAAATAAACTTAAGAGACTTAGATTCACATCAAAACAAGGCCGCCATTGGAAAGATCGTGGGTTGTTTGGTTGACAGCAAAGGTATTGTTGGCAAAAATAATCCACACAATAGAAGTATTTAGTTAGATTTCACTCCCTACAATGTTATTGTATAAATTAAGTTACCACGAATGTCCATTTAAGGAGTGATGTGGAGTGACATATGTGCTTGTTGCAAAATCATCTCCTTTACTTTAACTATCAAAGTAAAGGAGATGATTTTTTTTATGTGTCTGTATGATATTTATCTTTAAACGTTTATCTGACGATTGTTTGAAGTCAGTTCAAAATGTCCTTAAAAAACATCTGTTGAAAACCAGTTAGCTGAAGCAGCTAATTGTGCTAAGTGTCCCATTAAAAGCTATGACAGGAACAGTTTTCATCCGCATGAATCTAAAGATACTAAATGTAAATCAGGATTAAGTTTTGGATGGTATGCCTGTGGAGAATGTTTAAAGTGACACTTCTCTCCCCTCCAAAATCTTTCCCTTCTTCTCTTTATCTTTCTCCCAATCTAAATCTTTTCTTATCTCATCCCATCCTTCCCTACAGCTTCTTCTCATCATTCCACTTATATTTTTCACTAATGAGATCCATCGCCCTTCTCCCTCCCTATTCCCTCACCCCCCTTGCCTTTTGTTTTAGTTCACATGAGGGTGGAAAAGATAAGACTGCAGCAGACATCTACGTTACTAATTCTGCCTGTCTGTGTCATCGAGGTTTATTTCTCGCTTGCATTGTATCATCTCATGACCACATTTTGTACTTTCAGGATGTCAGCAGAGACTGGAGCATTTCACCCTGGAACATCAAATCCTACTAATTAGTTGGAAGTTTTTGTAGGTGGCCCAAAAATGAACTTACAAGAAAAGAACAACAGCTAGACCAGTCAAAAAAGGTGTCATACCTCTTATAGCACCAGCACCCCCTATAGAAGTGGCGGGGGGGTGCTGGAGCCTATCTCAGCATCTTCAGGCGAAGGCGGGGAAACCCTTGACAAGTCGCCAGTTCATCACAAGGCTGACGTATAGAGACAAACAATCATCCACACTCACGGGCAATTTAGAGTGACCAATTAACCTAACCCCCAGTTTGCATGTTTTTCTACTGTGGGAGGAAGCCGGAGTACCCCGAGAGAACCCACGCAGACACAGGGAGATCATTAATTGCTATTAGTAATTGAAGAAAATCTATTGACTGAAAAGTCTTGGTGTTTCTTCTGAAGGTAACTGGACTGCTTGTTTTTTGAAAATGTTTCACGTCTCATCCAATAAGCTTCTTCAGTTACAGATTTCTGGCAGGGAGTCCCTTGTATTTAAGCTTGTGGAAGATCCTTCTTACTCAGGGTAGTGGGCAAAGGGTACAAAGCCCCGCCCTCAATCTGTGTGGCCACCACAGGCCACCTCCTCTGTTAAGTGATGGCTGTTCCAGCTTGACATAGATGGCCTCTTTTACTCCTCTCTCAAAACAGAAACTGGTTCACCCCAAGGACAAAACTCCCAGACAAAAACTTAACAATGTTGTTTATGCAGTCCAGTGCAGTGAGGAGTGCGCACACTTTTATATCGGGGAGACCAAACAACCTCTCCACAAACACATGGCTCAACACCGGAGAGCCAGCTCCTCTGGCCAGGACTCAGCAGTCCACCTACATTTAAACGAGAAGGGACACTCCTTTGAGGATGAGAATGTGGATTTGCTGGACAGGGGGGATAAATGGTTTGAGAGATCAATAGCAAAATGCTGATCTAATGGATATTTGTGGCGTCAACAGTTCTGTGAGACAAAACCTGGACAACCACAGCTAGTGTGGTTAAAAAGGAGACAAAGGAAACTACACAGACTGCAAGAGTGCAGTAAATAAAAGAAAATAAAGATAAATCTTTCCAACCAGAAAGTCAACAATCTAATCTTAACTTTGTTAAAGTGCTCATATTTCTACCTATTGCTGACTGTGGACAACTGTGAATCCAAATGGAGTCATCAGCATTTAAAAAATTCTTCCCATCATCTTAGACAAATGTTTGAGGTGCAGATAGGATCATCAAGGACAGAAGAGTTTCATATCCACCTAGGCAGAGCTGAGCCAGAAAGGAGAAGGTTAAGAGTCATATTGGATGAAATGGAGCAGCACTCCCTTCCATTGCTCTCCACTCTCTTTTTCAGCTCTCCTTCTCCATTTCATCACTCGTCTGCCACAGCCCAGGGAAAGGCAGATGACCCGGCAGCAGCCAGTGTGTGTGTGTTAGTCAAGGGTGAGAGCTATAGAACAAACTCCCTCTCTGAAACTTGGCAAACAGGGAGCATGCTCACAGCACTGCCACGCAATGTACTGTACATTTACGTTTCAAGCACTACAGAGCATTAGTGTCAGATTTCATACACTGTATTCCACTGCTACGCCTTTACTTTCTCCAACCCGCTGTACTCTGGCCTCGCTCACTGAATTGTAGAGTACACTATTGACAACTTAACTTTTCTATTAGCTGTCACCCAGCTACAACATTTGCATTAAAACACCTTTTGCTCCAACACGGACAAATGTCTGTAGTGCTTAACTTTTCTATTAGCTGTCGCCCAGCTACAACATTTGTATTAAAACACCTTTTGCTCCAACACGGACAAATGTCTGTAGTAGTGTAGTAGTTGTGTCAATCCAGAAAGGAATTGGGGGGGTTGTAGAATAGCTGTCGCTGTACAATACATGTCAGGAACCTTAACAGGTTAATTTTGCAACAAAATAATATCCAGTGTTGGAAAAGACGGGAATTAGCACCCAGTCCATTTGCAATCAACCAGCTTAGGTTCAGTAGTTAGTCAGTAATCAATCGTCTTAATGCGT
This sequence comes from Mola mola, assembly GCA_001698575.1. NCBI lineage: Eukaryota > Metazoa > Chordata > Actinopteri > Tetraodontiformes > Molidae > Mola > Mola mola. Next base: position 982,371 of record KV751361.1, read on the forward strand.
TCACACTCTTACTCATATTGCAGAGTTAGCTGCACAGTGGTGGGATATACAATACATGATGTTGTGCATGTTAATGTTCACGTCAACTTAGGGCCAAGTCTGTAAAATTTCAACAATAACATTTTTTTCGGCGATGGTTAAGCCATACTCTCATACACAGTGACATTTGAGAGTTGTTGTATTGTACCTCAAGATATACTGGTAGAATTATTGGCTTTTTAGTATAAATGCTTGCCCCTCATTATAACATTGTAAACTACCGGTGAATCCATCCATCCTTCGTTCCTTTCTATCACTCTCTCTTTGTGTCCAGTTTTTTTGAATTTTTGTCCACTTTTTCAGCCAGACGGCTGAAGGAGGCAAAGACTTAACTGAAGCTGGTCGGGTAGATGGTCAAATCTTATTTGATGCTTGTAACACACACACACACACCCTTTCTTTAGCTGCAACAGGCTAATTGGGCTCAGGCCGAGAGTTGCCTGGGGGAGGTGGAAGAGAGACGGGAAAGGGCGAGGAGGTGATGAAGAAGTAGAGGCTGTCATTCTGAACACCACAGATTACGGAGATAAAGGTTAGTGTTATCGAATCCTGACGGCCCGCTGCTTCCTTGTCTGCATGATTAAAGAGACGGAGATGGTGCTGATACGGAGGAGGGACGGTGCCAGGCAACATGAGTGTAGTATATTTGTGCATATGTGTGTGTACCATGGGTTAAGTGTGAGTGTGTCAGTGTCTCATAATCAAGGTCAGGTTGCCTATGGTTAGTTCATCCTGGTTGGCCCTACTAAACGCAAAACTCTCATTTCTCTAACTTTTCCCCCCATTATGGCTCCTGTCCTCGGCTACCTTGGCTTTTCTTCCCCTTCTCCTCTCAAGAGATGAAGAGCGCTTCCTCTTTATCTCACCGAGACCTTTCGACTTCAGGTTTCTCACACCGTCTCTGTTTTTTGATATACTAGTATATCTGTCCCCATCTTGTTTCTCTCACATACCAAACTAAAGGCAGATTCCCACTTTGATCAGATATCATGTCGTTCTCGCGATTATGTTCAGTTCACTCAGAGGACAAAAGAGAAGACTTGCCAAATCCATGGAGTTTTTTTTAAAAAAAGGAAGCCTTTCCCACTTTAGAATTTAAACCAAATCTAAATAGATGTATATAAATATTGGCCAATTTTTAATATGAAAACGACTTTGATGATGATTTTGTTTACTGTTACTTTTCTTTTCTTTAAACAATTTGCTGTGCACAGCCTTCAAACAAATTTCATCACATATTAGATTTACATTTTACACTAGAGATGTGTATCTTTGGGAATCTTACATTTAAATGTAATTGTTGGGGGTCTGAATTATAAATTGATTCTGGATTGAATAGGAAAGGGCAAACTGTATTTAGACTTTTCTCCAACATACTCAGCATTTATTATATACTTTTGCTGGTGTCCTCAGTCCACTGTTATCACTGTTAAAAGTTACTAAGTGCGCACGCTGTTTTACTAAGCACAACTTTTAAGTTTTGGTACACTTTGAGCAAATATTGACGTTTTGTGCCGCTTTAAACTTCTAATCTCCTAAAATTCAAAACAAGTTTATTGGATTGCTAACTTGCACTACTAGTTACTTAAGAGATTTAGTTTGATAGATACATATATAATATATACACAAGAATAAATGGTATTTTCCCTTTACCTTCAATAATTTAATGCTTGCCACTGCTACCTTTAATGGACATGAATTTCACTCTAACTTGCATGTGTGTATGTTGTACACTGTGCAGGTGCTACCTGACTTTTCATTTGGTTGACATATTACAAACATTCAGAATATCAATTTCTTTTTTTTCGAGAGTCGTGAATCTCTTATAAATTGTGCGAGAAAAGACTAAAGGTAACAGTCACTAGAGCTACAACCAGAGCTTTCAAAGCTTAAGATGATTAATTTAACGCAGACAGTATAGGGACATAGCTGCATTTCATCACTGCAGTAAAATGCAGTTGTGAAAACCACTGGCAAATGTGTTTTTGTAGCAGAGGTGAGAAAAAAAAACAACCTGAAATAAATGACATGCTATAAAACACATTTCAGCCATTTTTTTTAGTACACATGGTTGTCAAAGTAAAGAGAAACATCTGAAGAAGCACATTAGATGATGCAAAGTGTTTCATTGCGTTACTATAGCAGCTGTGCAAGTTACTTTTAACGCAGTAATATTGGTAAACTATGAGATGGATGGATAGATGAGTTGGTTTTTTTTTTCTTCAGTTACAATGATCTCAAGTCTGCACTTAAATGACTGTCTTAACACTTCCACATGTTAAGAATGCATTTTCTCAGCTTCCTCCTAAAAATCAGTATTATTGCATTAGTTATTAAGTAAGCAAGCGTTATATAGGTTAAGCAGAATGTAAACACACTACAACAGCTAATCTCTTTTATGACAGTGAGGGGTATGGCAGCAGTACATTTTGGGAGAAAGTATTGTATTTATTGTATGAAACACTGAGAAGGGACACTGTATTGTTTACATTTAATATTGATCCTTCTTGATCCTTAGTGCTCCACTTTCACTTTCAAAATGGAAAACACTTGCAAACACTGGTAAACAAAGACACACACCTCTGTGGACTGTGAAACACGAAAAGATTATTTTCTCCCTGAATTATTACTTCAGATCCCACAGACACTGTAGAAGCCACTGTAACACACACACACGCACACACACACACACACACACAAAACACTTGCAAACACTGGTAAACAAAGACACACACCTCTGTGGACTGTGAAACACGAAAAGATTATTTTCTCCCTGAATTATTACTTCAGATTCCACAGACACTGTAGAAGCCACTGTAACACACACACACACACACACACACACACACAAGAAAAACACAACACGCTCTGGAACCATAGAAAAACACACTTGTAGAGTGGATTACACATCTCTCCCTGGTCAATAGCAGACAATGTCGTGTTGATTTTGCCACCGTGAAACAATATGACGGAGGCGCATGTTTGCTGGGGTGTGTAGGATACTTCATCCCCATGGTTTCAACTTGGGATGTTCTGTAAGTACTCCCTTGATACACACACATGTACAGAGTTGTACTTAAGACACCTATCTAGGTAACTATGAGCCGCAGTAATGCAGCCGTGTGACATGTGAGCAGGTTCATAGGTATGCACTTTTGTGAATCAATAAAATGTTGAGACTTTCAAGAGTCTCAGGAGACAGGTTATCTCTTAGTGACAAATGGAACTACTCTATATTAACCTCCTAAGGTTGGGTGTAGGCCCTGATTTCAAGTGAAGAAGTTCAAATATGTAAAAAAAAAAAAAGTCCGTCAAAAGTATCTAAATAACTAAAAGGAATGATTGTACTGTGGATGAGTTTTATATTAAAAGAGAAGCAATACAAGTATGAAGACAGTGGAGCGCTGCTCAAATCTCTCAGTGAACAAGGACAGTGTTCAATCCAGAAGTCTCCCTGTGGAGGTGTCCAACTGGGAGGAGGCTCCAGGGCATACTCAGAACACATTGGAGGGATTACATATCCCATCTGGGTTGGAAATATCCTCAGATCCTTTAGGAGAAGCAAATGGGACATGGCTAAGAAGAAGGATGTCTTGATTATGTTGTTTCTTTCACTGCTAACCCAACTAAGAACTGAAATATTCTCCAAACAGACTATCATTTTCTCTTTCTGTAACATTTTTATACAATAACTTTCAGATGCTTTAACTATCAAAATGTTCTGTGGCGAGAGGACAGAGATGCCCAGAGATAATCTCCTACTGATTCATTGATGTCATCTTTTGTGGTAGTCGGTAAAATGTTGCTAGTCTGATATCTCTGTCAGTGTGGCTCAAGATAATCACTGCTGACTTGAGATGGACTAGTGCTGAATCTGCCAGCTGAGGAGCCCTTGAGCAAGACACCGAACCCAAGCTGCTCCAAGGCCACAGCGCAGGGTGCTCATTAAGAGATGCAAATGCACTGGGAGAGTTCTCAAGGGAAAGGAGTTCTTATTTAATCAAAACCGCAGAGCAACTGAAGCACCAAAATAATCTAATGAAGTAAAATATTACTGGCTGACCTGAAAACCTCTCTGGAGCAGCACAGAAAAGCACAAATCTATGGAAATCCATGTGAACAGCCAACTTCCTGTAACCTCTAATAAAATGCCTGCTGAAGTAGTCTCAGATGTTAATGTTGGCTACACGTGTTATGTGTGGATTGTGCTGTAACAGTCTTATTCAACGCTTGGTTGATCTTTTTAAATCCTCACCAATAAGACTGATGGACTTGCTGCAATACTGAGGGTATCACACAGGATATCTCCCAGTCGATCGGGGCTCATCATCCTGTCTAATAAATTCATTATCGCTTAGCCACTTCTGCTCGTGGCCAAAGGCAGATGACAATATTTCACTACAAATCCCATTGTATGGCAAAATCCTTATAAGCCAGTTATTTTCTGTATTTACATCAGGAGATGGTGCGGTCACATTTCATTATCAGGGACCCGGCTCTGCTCTGCAGAGGGACAGATGCTGCCAACACAGAGACAGCTTTTCAGCGCTAGCCTCCGCTTTCTGCCATGGACATATGTGGGTTGCCAGGGGCTGTGGCTGTCACAGGCTGTAGCTCTTCTCGGGGCTAGCTGATGTGAGTGGATGGGGGTCGATGTGATTGGTTGATAAGACTTGGGCTGAGTTGTGCTTGTGTGTGGGAGAGAGAGAGAGAGAGGGAGACGAAGACAGGCAGAGTGGGTGGTCAGGGGCCACTGTGCTTTTATTGCTCCATTGTAAAAAAACAGCAGCACCCAAAATAGCCGCTAATCGTCAGTGTCACACTCGCAACCTTAAGGAATTGTACGAACGCACACACGCGCATATTTACACAGACTCAAAGCTGTGTTTAAAATGAGAAAACAGGGAAAGGCAGATGATGAAAGGGGAAACAAACGATGTGATATGACTGCAGTGTGCGAGAAAGGGACAGAAGTGTCAGAGTAAAGGCAAAAGAGAGAACAGTGATGAGAGGATAAGGTGGGAAGGAAAAAGCAAGTATGATGGTAAAAAAGAGAGAGCAAAGGGGAAAAGGGAGGCAAGGAGGGAGGGAAGAGGTTAGCTGGATAAGTGGGGCAGTGCTGCAGCGTGACACATCAGCATTCTGAGCACAGAGGCAGACAGAGCAGCGCAACGCACACACACACACGCAGGCTTCAAACATGTACATGAGCGTGCGTCAAACATGTTATCTCGCAAAGCGCACTCAGAAAAGAGCCCCAAGTGTTGCCAATAAAAAGTACGAAAGACAGTGGTGTATAATCTACTCTTGCGCAGACAGACAAACACAGCAACGTCGACAATACATAGATAAGAACTGTTGCCCATTTGCAAGTGCCACACAGAAGCAAGCAACAACAAATGAAACTGAGGTGTTGAAAAAGTTGATGGATTGCAAATGCTTTTTTCTTTTCTACTATCTACTTTCTGTAGTGTCTGTGTAATGTAATGTGTTTTGCATTAAATGTGATATTTCGGTGACAATTATATCACAAAAAAATATATATATATTTGATTAGAAATTCTGATTGTGAGCTTACTTAATATCATCTGCCAAGCATTCAATGTTGATACTCTATATAGGTACTTCTATTTAGTAAACTGAATGGGACGTTTTGGTTTATGGAGCTTGAGGTGAACATTTCTCGAGCTTTTTACATGCTTCATTTCACTTTACAAACAGATCAGAAGAAAACCTTGACTTACATGAACAACTCCACGAGGATTCCTGTAATACGAATAAATCGAATCTCTGAATAGAAAAATGGCATAAACTCCAGAGACAGCTTATTATAGCAAAAAGCATAGACATGTCCATCATGCTTAGCTAAAGGAATGGAATGGAATTGGATTCCTCTTGACTCTACAACCCCAGCTATCAAAAACTCATGGGTGCTCGAGGGCTGATGTGTTACTAAAACTGTAATCTTGCGAGTCCTGAGATTCCTGTTTACAGTAGATACATGTTAGTGGTTTAGTCTTAGCAGTATAGAAACTTCATGAGTTCATACTCAGAGTTCATTCTGCAGTGCTTTGAAACATGCATCTAAAGAGATTTTGTCAAGTCTCAGTTTAAGATATTGCGGTGAAAACAATGTGTCACCATTGAAAGCAACACACCAGACTGCACACACACACACACACACACACACTACAAGTGGCATCTTCTTTACGCAGGAGACACATATCTAGAACAAATCTAACAAGCAAAAAGAAAAGTAAAAAATGTAACCTTCTAATTCAGGTGAACTGAGTTCAGGAACCACATCTGAGAGCCAAACTGTTGGGGAAAAGATTACATTTAGAGCTCTGTTTACTGATTAAATCTCCCATCCACTATTTTCACAGACATAGATGATGTTAATTAGTTGTGGGCTGCCAAGGATTTGGCTCCCAACACTTAAGGTTCAGTAAACACAAGTGCCCCTGCTGCAATTTAGCACTTAAAAAATGTTTGGCAGACAGTAGTCTGCCTTTGATTCACTTTTAGTCACTTCTGGGCAAGAATGTAAACCTCAAATATTGACCATCTACCAAAATTTTGGCCTGAGAGAGGTTTTTCACATTTTCATTCTGTCATAAACACATAAATGTGATGCCTAACTTCGATTTAAATTTGATGTAACCAAAAGTGATTTCCCCAACAACGTGGATAGAAAAGCCACATTAAGGTCCAGAAACTGTGCTACTCAAAAAGCAAGTGCATTAAATCGAGTGGTTCAAACAGAGGTTTGGAGCACATAAAAGAGCTATAAAACCTGTAAAAATTATCAAAGAGAGGGTTAAGGGTTGATGAAGTATGAAAGACTAGATGTGAAAAGGTGTCATCATTTTAAAAAAAATGTGCCTACTCATCTACCGAAAATCTTGAACTCTGCTGCAGAAATCAGCTTTCTGCTTTCCACTCAGTTACAAGATGACAAATCATATCAGATTTCATGCATTCATGCAAGCTGAGAGAGGTGTGTATATAAATGAACTGTTCTGAGCATCAGCAGTGTGCAACATGTACCACAGAAGAGTGCTGTTAAGTGTAAGTAATAGGGAGCCTCTAGTGGTCAGCGGGGGTAACTAAAGACCTTACCATAAACACTGTCATAACAAAATATTTATACAGTATAGAGTCATTTTAAGTGTACATTCTTAAAACCACAGAATAACTCAAAACTCTCTTTCACAACAACATCAACCATTTCTCATTTTGCAAGTATGTGCACTGACATTTGTATGTAGGCTGTATAATTACCATCCTCTGGTACGCCATTATATTAAAACAAACAGACAAATGCATCAGCAAGTTTAACAAGGACTTTATTCCCTTGCAGTAGTGCACCTCTCATTCCAGGATCAACAGAGTATTGACAATCCAGAACTGTTGTGGGTAATGCAATACAGATGTGCTCAAAAGAAGTTATTCTCAACAGACGCTCAACAGACGCTTCCAAAAATGGCAGCGGAGACACAAGTAATAAGATTGCACAACATGAGATGGGGGATGTTTTTTCTTATAGGCAGTGTGAAGAAAATGGAGGAAACAAACAAAAATAAGAATATGGTGTCAAGGTTGTGTTCAGAGTGATTGCGGAACAATTAAACAAATCCATGGTTATGAGCTAGAATAGAAGACGCTTGTAAGGACAGCATTAGCAATATTTAACACCCTTGTTCTGAGAAAGATTTTGATGAGCACCTCATGTACAGTCTCAACCAGCAGAATTTACCCATGTTGGTGCCATTGGCAGGAAAGATGGTTTTTCTTTTAATCAATAACAAAAAGCTTCATTCTAGCTGCTTTCCATCTAAAAAACAAAGTCAAGAGCAGAGCTCAAACAGAGCTGCATAGTCTAAATCTACTTTATCCTGCAGTATTAAAGGTATCGTTGTGTGTGTTTGCGTGTGTGTGTGTAAAGAGAGAAAAAAATGACCTTGTTAGTTGTTTTATTAGTCCCTTTAAAACTATAACATCCAAAGCACTTCTGACTCAATTTGGACTTTAATGATAACATGTACTCGCACCTCGCCTTCAAAAACATATCTTAATCCGCAAAAATAATTATTTGACAACTAAAACTACGGATATGGCAATGATTTCGAGACCAAATACGCCTCACATTGGCACAGTCTTCTGTTGATACACCTGAGTCTTAAGGGTGGTGCTAGAGTACATACCCTCAAATTCACTTCCATGACAGTTATCCCATTGCTCGCAATATATTAAAATGTAGTTTGAGGACTTTTACAGACATGAAATTGGCTTTGTAGACTAATACATAGTAAGCTTTGGCCTCTGCGTTCTTCATTTTACATGGGCAGTTTCTGAAAGTGGGTATGGGCTGGCTAACTTTGTGACTGTGTGACCTGCATCTTTACCCACTTTCTCCACTCAGAAGGAGAAATTTGAATGTAAAATAAATAAATAAAAAAATAAAAATATTTTTTGGAATAGGGTAGCCTTTCCTAACAGCAGAATTAGCACATGTTGTGGAGTTTTCACACGACTTTTACTGGTGAGCATGTTTGTGATACAACCCAGAATATTTTTAATGGTCACAGTTTTCATTGGTGAAACAGGTACTTTTCTTTGTGTTTTTACCACTAAAACATTACACCTCATTCTAGTAGGCATTTCTTTCAGGACTGTTTCACATCATGTACAAGCCCCTCGACACATTTTTGCAAACCAAACCATCAGCAAAATTATTCTGGATTGCTCCCCTCGCATGTTGTACGACAAGAGCATAATTAAGAAGACGTACGTTGAGACCTACATTTTCCTTCTCCTTAGTGATTCTCCCTAATCCCAACTGCCTCCTCTTTGGCTGCCTCTCTCTCTAGTTTATAGCCCTATCATCGACCAGCTCTCTTCCTCATCATCTGACCCCCAAGAGGGATGTGCAGATGTTAGGTCAGGTGAAAATAAGGCACATTTTGCTAGAAATGCATATGTCCTTCCTTCTCTCGTGCATACAAGGAGTTTTTAATGTGAATGATCTCAACTGAAAACTGAGCTTTTCTTTAATGCCTACTTGTTTTGATTCCCTGCAAAATCGGCTGATACATTGTACCACACGTAGACTGGAAGACTGGTTGCTTCCAAGTCACAAGAGAACTTATTTTTTAGAGACGTTTGCTTCTTCCAACGTGACCCGTTACCATCCCAAACCCACTGTTGCCGTGGTATGTATAATATGCTATACAAATCTTATTTCTTACAAATGTCTATACCAAGATCTACCTCAAGGTAGATATTGGGATCATACCTTGGTCTTCCGCTATCAAAGGATGGAAGATGAACTAAAGAAGTGGCATCTGAGGATAACAGAGGAGTGATACGACCTTCTCTACCTTAAAGCAGACATAGAACCAAGTATTAGAGTCAAACATCACAAAGCCTCTCCGCTTTGGCTTCAGCACGAACCACCTGGGTGCTCATGTGTTACCAGGGTGATCTGGCAGTGCAATGTCATGTAATGACAGATGTAGCCCAACCACCAATTTCAAAGTAAGATTTCCTGTGTCAGCTTTGTATAAAAAACAAAAATAAATAAACAATCATTTTGTCAATCTCCTTGAGTTTGCTACAAGTTTGCACATATAATCACTTTTAATGCAGCCCCCCCTGAGAACAAGATGGTATACATAACCATACCTTATAATTAAGGCAATAAACTGCTGAAATGTAAAACTTGTTACTTCAATACAGTCCAGTTCAGCTGCAGGGTAGGTTCAGATAAAACAAATCACAAGAAGTTTAAGTTAAAAAGGTACAGCCCCAAAACACTCAGCTCCTCTGTCAGGCTTTTGCAGAGACAAAGACCATGGACACAAACGCTGCTACATATAGGATTGCCTTGAAGCTGTGTGTCTGAAAGGTACCAGATCAAAGTTTGGAAAAAAAAAAACTAACTACTAATCATAAAGCCACAGCAAAGCACTCTCCTTTCAACTGTACTGTACTATTCACCAAGATGTCATTTCAGGTTGTTCTCCATCAAAGCCAAGACATGAATGTCAGAAACTCAATACAATGGCATGGATGACCAGTGTAGGAACATGTAACTTATCATCAGTGAATTTGGTTTTATTCTCAGAATGAATAAACTGAAATAAGTTAATCAAACACAGCTCAAATCACTGACAAAAAAAAAAATATATATATATACAGCACATAACGGATGTGTGGGCTATTTTCCAATTTTGATATTTTCGAACAAAGACTCAGAAATCATCTCTGTTCTCTTCATATTTAACCTGTTTGATAACACCATTGCTTCACCCTGCTTGTATTAGTTCACAAGGTCAGCTGAGGACTTCCTGCTGGGTCGGTATGTCAATACAGAAAACCTATCGATTACACTGCCATTGATTTCTATGTCATTGCGAATAGCGCAGCCAGGTTGCTCAGTGATGTGCCTGACAATATAACACCTCTTGAATATCTGTCATTCTCTAATCTGTTACTCAAATTGTCCTGCCTGACCTAACCTGATCTAACAGCGTAATCTTCACCAAACGGATGCAAATACATAGAGCCACATGTGCAGGAAAATGCATGTGCCAGTACATGTTAGTACAGGAAATGACTCATGCAAAGAGGTGACAGGAGTTAGGAGACAAAAATGGATGAAGACTGTTAATGTGTAACCACACCACTCACCACATACATTGTACTTAATCCTCAAAACCTCATTTCCCCCAAATATCAACATTACACTATTTATAATCCACTCAACAGTCGCTCAATGAATGAAGCTTTCACCCCTGCAGGCAGCTTCTGTGTGTGTGGGGGTGGGGGTTGAGGCTCTGGTTGTAAACAGACTGATTTTTGAAGAGTTCTCTTACAGATTCATGGAAGTCTTTAGAGTTACTCAAAGACTCACCTAATAAAACACAAAAATAAAAATCTCACGCCTGCAGTTATACATATAGTGCCTGTGCTGTCTGAGGCATTGAGAAGTCATTTGAAATAAACATCACAATTAATAAACAGATGAAGTAGCCGCGCCATACTGTGGGGAGCTTTTCCAGCTACCTTCTCCCTGCGTACAGTACAATACCATTACTGTCCACCTACAGTATTACATTAAGTAATGCTGCAGCTGGCCAGAAGTTTAAAGCTCATTTAGTAAAAGAGACAAAAAGTCGAGCAAGCCAAAACAGAAATCGATGGAGATAATGTGATTTAATAAGAAGCTCTCTTTACTCCAGCGATGTTGGGGAGTCTTGATAGACATCTTATGCTGCTGCTTCGGCAGTTTCATTTGGAACAAATTCAGAGCCCTGCGGAGGCTCTAATGACACTTACAGAAGGGTGTGAGGGAGAGAGGGAGACACACTCGGGAATGACAGAGAGAGTAGGGACAATAGAGACAGGCAGTCAGTTGGAGGTAAAATGAAAAGTGGTCACACAGTTGCAAGAACAATGGTGTTTGTGGTGATAGTGTTATGAAAAAAGAACCCGACAAAAATAAAAAACATACTGGGATAACATTAGACAGTTTAGTACAATCAACTACATTCTGGCATGAAAATAATGGCTAATTTATGTACATTAAGAATATAATGTGGAAGCACCCTTGGGAAAGGTATTCCTCTTCTCACCTTCTAAGCAAGATGGACAGCAAGTGCATTTTCCGTAATAGCAAACATTTTTTAATCTCAAAAATTAAATGCATTGTTATTCTGATGACAAGATTCTCCAGAAATAATAATAAAAAAAAAACATACTATACAAAGAGCTTTGTGCCAAAAAACGACCAGCATAATTAAATTGCAATAAAGATAAACGAGGGATGATGGAGGTGATGCAGGGGGAGAAGGAGATTGGATAAAAGGACTGACATCCTGGGAGACACTTAAACTGTCATGTGTTTAACACAGGGTAATGAAATTTTCCCATTGCCCCATTTTGCAAGGTGTAGTGGAAAGAAGCACATTTGTGCCTATGTGCACATGTATTAAAGCTCACCTTTGTGGGTGTGCATGTGCAAGTCTGCCTGTGCATGTTGCTGTCAGGCAGTAATTGTTTGTGGGTATGTATGACACATGTGCCAATGAATGGAAATGCACCATGTGCTTGTGTGTATGAGTGTGACTGTGTGTGTGTGTGCACGTCTGTTCGGATGGCTATGTCTGCAGTGAATTATTCAACAGTAGAGATATTGGAATAATGGCAGAGTCAGCAGAAAAAAAACTGCAAGGCCCCTGTCTGCCAAGAGTAGTGTGTGTGTGTGTGTGTTCCAAAAGGCAAGAGGAATAAATGATGAGGGGGGGAAGAGGCGTGAATAAAGGTAGAGCCATGAAAAGGAAGATAATGGTAGGGACCACAGGTAAAGGGTTCATAACAAAAGCAGTGCTTCTTTAACCTAATAATTGCTCTTAGTCAATATTTGTACCTCATTCGTGCTTGGAGAACAAACATAGGGTATGGTTTGTTTGTTAAAACCTTTAGGATTTTGAATGGGAAAAAAAACGGTGAATCCTCACTTGAACAGCTTTATTGAATCAAATTTTGCTCACTTGCAATGTGTTGCAAACATGCGCAAGAAAATGATCTGTGATTTTTTTTTCTTCTGTACAACATCTCTAAAAATGTCATCTCATGGTTGCATCACACTGATTTACTGAGCTTGATTGACATTTTGTTATATAAAAAGACACATAAAAAGTCAAACGTACGAAGAATGTGATCGTCTTGAGCATCATCGTCTTTCTTTGCAGTGCCTGGTGGATGCAAAAAGACTGCAGTGGCAGATCTGCAAGCTTGTAGGGAAGGTTGGTACGTGTGCGTGTGTGTGATAGAGAGAGAGAGAATTAAAGAAATTAGGGCAGAGGGGGTGGGGGGGTGCAATATAAAGGTAAAGAGAGACATGAGCATCCCGACAAAGAGGAGGAGAACACAACAGAAGTGAAAGAGAAAATAGATGAGAGACAATGGGAGTGAGATGTTCGGAGGCAAATAAAGCTGAAAATATGTATCAGTCTGTTCCAATGACAGTTAAAAGGGACATAAATGATTAAAACCATAACAAGTACTATGTCATTTTGGCAATCATTTGGCATCATTTGTAAACACACAGTAGTTTTTCTCCACTGTCGCTTGTTTGGTGTGCCACGTTTGGTTTCCCGCCAATGAAATGCTCTTACCTTTCAGCGTACAGAAACATCAGGATGGATCGCAGACCAGCAGAGAGGCAGAGGTGTGTCTCCAGCTGTGCTTTTAATGGTGTGTGTGAGTGAAGCAGATGGAGTCGTTTGCACCCTGGGACATCAGCACAGTCTATCTGTCAGCCATACATCATCACGCACACCTCAGCACTCCTGCTGGAATTACTGCTTTGTACCGTAACTTGTCCCAAACATGTAAATCTGTGTTCATCGATCTGCTGTAATGTCAGCGTTATGACATCATTTTACCTTTATTTTCAGGTTACCAATGTTGACTCATAACTGGGGCTGGGTGCTATGGTGAGGTATCGCAAATGTTTCAGACCATATAATGATACACAGTATAAATCCTAAGATTTCTCCACCATAAATGCTAGAAGAGGACGAGAACATAGAACAGGTTTAGTTTATTATATACTATTAATTAGTTTATTATCTACAAGTGAAATATAAAAGAACTTAAAATGATAAGCTAGTTGTGGATTTAAGTGAGTAGGGTCAGCGGTGGTGCAGCAAATCTTCAATATGGTAAATAAATGCGCATTAATCACTTTTATGAACTAACAATAGCAGCTTCAATTTTACTGGTACATTAACCAATTTTTTGACTCATGCTGCTGTTTCCTCTGGCATGACTCTCCTCCTCATCCTGTCTCTTTTCACTCTAATCTGCACCATCACGTCAAGTGCTGTGTCCCCAGTGTTGTGAATCAGTAATAACCATGCATGAATAAGCAGCAGATATACTGTATTTTGTAATTAAGTTACTTAAATTGATTTTCACCATAGCCTTATTAAGTAAGGCTGGGCAAGATACTATTGCATGTTCAATATATATTGTTACTGTGACTGTGTGTCGCGCTATTATTCTAAAGCCATGTCGCTCAGCTACAACTGGGACTCATGTCAACGTTCGTCACTTTACTGGTATGATGCATCAGCAAATATAACTAATCTCTTCCCCCAGATTTAACATCTGCAGCAAAAACAGTTTATTCGTTTTTTTTTCATGACTTAAACTCTTCTGCCAAAAAATGCTAATGCTACTATGTCCAAGAATCAGGTCAGTGACCCAAAGTCTGAAAATCATATTCCTCAAACCAAAATGACTCACTAGCATTTGCCCCACTACACTCAAGTTGTGTCATAGTCTTGGTGGTATAAGTGACACAGGCCTACTGTATTGGTAGTCAGCAAACGCAACACAGCATTACAGTGGCACTCGTTACTAAGTACACTGTCCAAAAAAAATAAATAAAGAAATAAATCAAATGAGCATATTGGTGAGGCCATGAACAGCAGTTAAATGGTTCCAAAGCCACAGACTGAAGACCCATTTTAGCTATAGAGCAAAACAGCCAGGGGGAAGGGAAGGAGAGTAAAAGAATAGAAAATGACAGAAATGAAGCCTTGGAAATAAAAAAGGAGGGACAGGAGGGAGGGTGGGCAAGTGAGTAAGGGAGAGAGGTGAATAAAGCTCCTTTGTTTCTCCTCAAAAACTCACGAGGGAGGTATTTGAAAAAGAGAGAGGGAGACAGCAAGAGAGCCTGTGCAGCACACTGCAGTGCACCATGATCCTTCCTCACATTATGAGTCTTCTTCCAACCTCTTTCAAGTTGCTTTTTCACATGAGCAAACACACCCACATGCTCAGCGCACATACATACATGCTCAGCAGTGAGTCATAGAGATAGATAGCCCCCTAACCATCCCTACAGTGGGACTGGCAGAATCAATTATGGATAGATTTAAAAGGGA
The DNA here is from genome assembly GCA_001698575.1 of Mola mola. Taxonomy (NCBI): domain Eukaryota; kingdom Metazoa; phylum Chordata; class Actinopteri; order Tetraodontiformes; family Molidae; genus Mola; species Mola mola. The sequence continues at coordinate 997,373 of KV751361.1, forward strand.
AGAGTCCATGTGTCTCTGAATTATAGACTTGCAGCCACACACCGCAGCAATAGAGCAAAGCACAATACATGTTGGGAAAGGCCAGCGCAGCACTGCACTGAATAGATCGACAGCATGATGCAGTATAGAGCCGTTCGAATACACTCATGTACACATGTACAAACTGGGTGTATGCTGCAAGAAATGTTGGGAAAATCTAAGTGCAGGTTGTGTGTTAGTTTCGTATTTGCTGCATTCTGATGCTCAGGGGAGGGGGGCTGCTGCAATACCCTCAGTGTGGCGAAAAGATAGAGCCCCAGGCTTGGACAGGTCTCACAGATGCAAACTACCTGCGCTGGTTTCATTGTCACCTGTGTGGATGTTTGTTTGCCTTTGCTGTATGTAGGTACAACATCACTAAGGGATCCATTTCATTGCTTCCGGCCGTATGCTGCAGAGTGTAAACTATAATCTTCCTCCACAGCAAAAGATGGCATTTTCCCCCTGATTGGCTGCCAGGCAAACTCTCTAATGCAGACAAAATGTGCCCGCAATGTTAAAAGCTGAATAAATAAAGGAGGAGGGCTCATCCCCTCCTCTCCGTCGAGTTGGCGGCTGTTGTAATGTAGCGCAGACGCTGGCACAGCTGTATGGAGTGAAAGATATGATAATAAATTATACAACAGGTAGTTTCAGTCAACCAATCCGATTGGTCAAAGACAAACTCCAAGTGTGCTGACAACTCCCATAATGCTGGATGCATGTCTCTGGTTGCTATGACAACCCAATTCAATAGTGCAGCTATTTTGTGCCCTTTTTGTCTTTTTGTCTTGTCTTGTTTGTCTTTTCCATTGTATTGTATCTTGTTCATGTATTCGTATCATTTTAAGAAATCTATGCAATTACAGCACACAGACTTTTGGCAACGATTGCATAAAGAATACTTTGCAGACGTTTTATTTCTAAATGAGAATCAACATTATCATGGATTTCTCTTAGGTGTTACCACTGCAGCTTGCGTTCTATATCATTTCAGCATAGCTGGTTTGGCATTTCTCAGTGCAGTAAACCCATATTCCATCTCTCAGAGCACTTCTTTCGTGTTCATCTTGGCAGAAAATGGCCTGACTTGGTCCCATTTTACACCACACATTGACAACTGATCTCATCTGGATGGAGGCTTATGCCTTACAGAGTGGGCATGCAGGGTTATAAAATGCTGCAACTCAATAAAACTACAATAATCCAAAAGAATTGAGATCAAACATTTAGAAACAAAACTGAGCAAATCTTAAATTTGGGACAACTGTGCAGCAAAGATGCAGGAAAAAAAAAAATATTTCAAGTGGAAGAAGGAAAGACAGGATCTGGTGGTTCAATGTATATTGAATTGATAGCGGTCAGGGCGAAAATGTCAATGCTGTAAACGTGATGAATGGTGCTAGGAGACAGAAAAGGGGGAGAAGTTTGACCTTTGCTTGATAAATAACTAAAAAATAGCTTTCACAATCTGACCCACTTCTTTTTTATGACATTTTCCTCTTGTAAGTTAAACGGCTCATTTACACCTAGTTTATCATCAGCAACATACAAGGAAAATAAAAATAGGACATTCTTTTCAATATCTTTGCCTATATTCAAATAAAATTGCTCCTCTGCTAAAAATGCTGCAGGTGTCTATATTACTTGTATGCCATATGTGATTTAGAGTCAACTCATTGAGCTCACTGCAGAACATTCACACAGGACACCATATTCCATCATTTTATTCAGCACTCATGTAAATGCCATCTTGGGAGTTGTCA